>CM060964.1:45790220-46070220 GCA_030765045.1 Tenodera sinensis | reverse complement strand
TAATTTTACTTTTAAATGTTGGCAACCCTGTTATCACCTCCTCTACCTTTCTTGAGGTATGAACAGATTAGATAATCTAGCTGCACTGTGCTACAGATGCGCAACAGCTGACGTAATTTGACGCAACAGAGCCGCTATTCAAATATCAAATATGGCTGGCTGTCGCTTTGGGGCTGAAATAGATGAAATAATTCGAAGAGGGCACCTCAGAACACAGAATACAACAGGAAATACGTTCGGAATCAGTTTAACAAATTTTGTATTGAACGAAGTTATAAATTAACAACAGATAAATTAACTTCCAATACTAGTAGCATCGTAAAAATTTGGACTAACAATATACCGTGCCGTGCCAATGGACGCTGATGTATATATCCATACTAAGGGGTTAGTAATTCCTAGGACAAGGATTTTTATGCCCTATAAAGTACCCAATGCACTTTAAAAACTCAGTTATGGCCTAAAAGTCTCAAAAATGCCCTATAATATTTTAAAAACTGCCCTTAAAGTGGAAATGTTTATTCTAATAATCAACAACAACAACATGGTTGAACCCATTTAGGCTTACTTTGGTGTCATATAATTTTAGCATTAGATTAAGGGAAATTCAGAATTACACAAAATAAAATACTGCAATTAAGCAAAGAACAAGTTTACTTAATGCAGTTACACAAATTAAAAAGGATATTCTATAAGCAATTGATTTATTTTGCAGGAAAATACTAAGTGTAAATTTCATCAGTCCTCAATTGCAATTCACAAAAAGCACCAGTAGTAGATTTTCAAAGACTGCCGGTTATCTGCTAACAAGGCCATTGAGAAGTTCCCTGCCACTTGCAGTGATACTGGAGAAGCATACTTAAAGTAAACTATGCCACTTGCTTCCCAAGTCTCCTGGTAATTCTCCAAGAGAAAAGTTCCCACCCGACAGTACATCTGCAAATTATTTACTAAGAAATGAAATGGTCCTTTGCTCTTGAAAACAGAAGAAAACAAAAGCGCAAAATATAGTTAAGATATATTCAAAGTGCATAAATATGCAATAAAGCCGCCTGAATTATATAAAAATGCACCATAACGCAATAAAAATCCTAAAAATTGTCCCACGCCACAATATTAGCAAAAAAAAAAAAAAAAAAAAAAAAAAAAAAAAAAAAAAAAAAAAAATGTCCTAACAAATATGGTTAGCTTAACTTCTACTCTGAGACAGGTTTATATACAACTCATTAATGAATGAGACTTACCAAAATAAAGCTGGAAAGTCATCAAAATCCTAGGCCTATTAATTACAATGCAGCATTTAAATAACGTTTCATAGCATCCTTTAATTCGTGAAATAGTCTCAATAAATACAACTTGTGATTGTCAAATTCTCTTCATAAATTGACGGCCATTAGTGGCATTACTTATATATTATATATTACCTATATTAAATATACCAAACGAATGAGCCGAAAGCCAACATTAAAACAAAGTTATAAAAAGATCCAAAAGGAATAAAATATCGATATCTAAAATTCTAACTCCTTATATTCATGTTTATCGTTAAAAAAATACTTATTGCACCACTTGTTTGTCGTCCGCTAGGATCTCTGCAAGTATGACGGGCACTTGCAGAGAGTCTCAAAGGTGCACTAGGGAAAGAACACTCTAGTAGCACGCGACGGACCAACTAATAGTTGGCGCACAGCGGACATAGAGTGGCAGGGTCCCGTTTAAAATAGGTTCGCTCATGTTTAACATTCATTTAGGATTATATAAGCTTCACAGGCTTTTGCCAGATAAATTAAGATGGTATTTTTATCGAAATCGTTAATGCCATTTTTGAAAAAATCTATCATGTTGAAAATTTGTCCATGTAAAGGGCGATTTTGTGTCGCATCTTTAACGGAATACTACCGTCAGTTATTACTCACGCAGTAGTAACCTGATATTAGCCCAGTCTGTTGGGCCAGTACTTTCAGCATCTGTGCCACTCACATCTGCACATGTCTCTATATCGCGTGACTAATGATACCTACGTTTTATAAAGGAAAGTTTGGAGTACCACTATCACTTTAAGAAACCGTTGGTCAGTTGCCTCCCGTTTCGCATCGATAATGACATATGTAGATAATACTAGACATCATAATGACCACGCCCGAGTTAACTTGAACTTGTGACCTCTGTAATGAAAGTATGCTGATGTGGTCTATGTTGATGTATGAATCATTTAAACCTCCTTTTCCTTTAGACACTACTACTCTTGCTATATATGATGTCAATAATTATAATAATAATTTATTACCAGTGGAGAAACTCTGCTTCTAACTTGTTGTACACTGGGTTCCATATATGCCATTCCTACTGATTCACGGTGCATTTTACCAACCTTTGCTGCCGGCGCGTACATGGCAGAGAGGGAGGGAGTGGAACTATGTGCCTTTGTTGTTCCACCAAGCAGTGGCGTATGTTAGAAACCATAGGAGTAAATTTTTAGGGGAAACGACATTTTTGGTTTTTTAATTATATCACGTAAAAATTCTATAGATATTTCCGCTAACATGTTTAAGTCACACGTGCACTTCATTTTAACGACACTGTGATGCACCACACTGGTATTGTGTTTCTCAGTTTTGCACTTTGTATGACAATTATTACCTACATTTCAGTTTTACTGTGATTTGTATGTATATTTGCATACACAATCTCCAACGTGTTATCTAATAATTTAAATATGCATTTGATGAATGCTCTATTCATTGACTCACAAAAAATAATTTATGCTTAAAACAGAAAAGGAATTTTAACACCAACAACTTCATAAAGGCAACAATGTATTTCTCTGCAAGTAATATCAGTGAAATACTTCAATATATTTTCAGCTTACTTAAGTGTCAGTTATTAATGCTAGTATACTCTTCTGAAAAATGTGAAGGCAGTTTTTTAAAAAAAAAGTTTGTTTTTTTTTCTGATTAAAAGTACTTATAATATCTGAGAAACCATTTGAGCTAGAACATTGAGCTTTTGCAACAGTCATTTCTTAATTTATTCATATTAAGCCTGTGAATTTTCAAGTAAATGGCTGCAAAATTGAAAGGGAAGAAAAAAAAAAAAAATAGAAAATTCATTCCCAGTGTCTCTTAGCTGTAGCTGACACTATGTATGGAAACATTGCGGAAGTGCGGCGGGGAAGAATTATGGATATGTGGGAAGCCAATTTGCCATTTGAACACATTGCTCCAAGTTAAATATTCTTATGTGTAATTTAGAACTGTGCACGTAAAACAGGACGCCACTGCATGCGCGAAAAGGTAAACAGATGCACACACCTCCTCCTTGCTATACACGCTCCATCTGTGAAGGTCAGTAGAATGCCTGCCGAAGCTTCGGAGGACACCATTAATGGAAGTTAGTATACTAATCATTGTTCTGTTGTTTATGACCGTAAGCAGGCAAGTTACTTCATTGCTTATATAAGGTGTTGTGTTATTGTATACTGATAGTGTGGTAAATTGTAACTTAATATGTATCCTTTGAATGTATTAGTCCTTTTTACTCTTCCTCTTGTAGTTTTCCCTCAAACTAGTCACATAGTTTACTACTTGATGTTTGTTGCATGGTTATTAACTGCGCCGCGAAATGAACAACACTTGTCAGTACACACTATTTGTTTTACTTCCACGAGTTCACACCTCAAGGCTTTACCTGTTGGTCTACGTAGTGTGTGGTCATTGGCCTTTTAAAAGGCATTCGAATTCAGTTCTGATACAATATTCGTTATCGCAAGGCCCGCCCATTCTATATTGTCTTCCGCGCCACTCTCTCGGTGGGAATATGGCTTCTGAGTGCCAAGCCTACTTAGAGGTACTAACGAACCTGAAAACATACTACTAATTTTAAGTCCACAAGTGGAACAAATTTTGTATACTATTGTTCATTTCATTTGCATTAATTACCAATAGAAGTATCTGCACTTATACTTCTAATAACCTCTATGAAATGTGGGGTAACCCTTTTCTGTTTACTTTTTCACTTCAAGGCATGTTATGGGTTTTATGAGGCACTCTAATTCCTCACATTTCATTGGCCAAAGCCATCACATGATTGTCATTTGCTTTCAAGACTTTAAAGGTATTGGCAGCAATTTGACAAGGAAAGTTGTGAAGTTGAGGTAACTCTTGGAAAGTTTTTAGAAGCATTGATTTGACAAAAGTTTGATCGTGTACAAAGAGCTTAAGAACACGAGCACACCGTGCGCACTTCTGAACTATTCAAGTTTTTAAAACAAAATTAAGTGTCCAATTAGAATGTAAACTTACAACGAAGTCGACAGTAGGAGGAAGCCATTAAAGTTAGCCGCTGTGATACGCGATTATGCTTTGTAGTCCAGTAGCTTATACCCCTTAAACTACGTACATTTATTGCATAAGCCATCTTCGCAACAGAAGAGGGCTTTTAAACCACAAGTTGCTATTTCTCCATCAGGTGTTCTCCAGAGGTGTTGAAAGCTTATGGCTGGAGAGAATCTCCAGGTGGTTGTAAATCACGCCGTTCTTGGAGAATTCTGCCATAAAGACAGCCAACACAATATGAATCTAATGTTCGTATGCTACCCGTTAATTGCAAAGCCTCACATGGATTTTATCTTTGTGGTTCCCGCTGACAATAACTGTCAATCAGCCTTAAAGGAGTGTTTTTAGTGATGTAAATAGAATCACTACTGACACAGATTGAGCTAAACGTCTGTTTTGTTCTCCGTTATGATGTCATTACTAAATTAGCTAGGACGTTAATATAAGCACTTGCCTAGTACTCCTTTTCTTGCGTATGTCTGATGGCTTTATCATTTCAGATGTGGGATCAGCAGAAGGAGAATTCCAATCTGCTGAAATCTGTTATCATAATAATGCATTAATGTTGTAACATTTATAACTGTAACAGCCAACCAATTGCTTACCATCACAACTGAAAATACCCTTGGATTCCGGAGCATAACTCGCACTACTATTAACTCTGGACATGTTTAATCCACTGTGAGCTTAAAACTGCCGATATGTTACTTCCCAACACCACAACACAGCGCAATTAGGAAATTGTATAGCTGCGAATTTACAAATGACTAATTGACTATACAGTTTAATGGCCACCTACAAGTATCAATGTATCGACTAGTCGGTTGTGAATCGATAACAAATGCCTAATCAAGCACATGGCAGTGGAGGAGTTCCCCATTATCTTGCGAGCTCTTGTAGCTTGAGAAAGCAGATGGTTTATATTTTCTTACATTTGAAGGGATACTGTAGCAAAACATATCTGCTCTTCAACAATGAATAACATATTGCGACATCTGGGCTATGTAATTGAACATTCAAGAAGTTGGATGGTAACTTGTTAAAAATAATTATGCTGCTGCTTCTATGTGACTTTAAGCAAATAAGTGAAAATTGTTTTAAAAAAGAGGCTTCCTTTATGTGATTTCTGTGTAATTTGTGTGAATATCCTAAAATATTTACTTACCATAAATAATCAAAGTATATTTTTATGAACAATAAAATTTAAATATTTGCTCCGGTGTGAATATCCAGGATATTAAACCCAGTTTCCAAGTTCGTATTAGGACGCGAAAAAGTATTTTCCTAAAATTCCGAGCCTTGATTATAATGAATAGGTCGCGAAGGGTTTTTCTGGTGCAAACACTATACAGAGAAAATTTCTATAGCTAACGAATTGTCAATGTAGTATATTTTGAAGTTTATCGCGACTCCCAGACACTGGGGAAAATATATTTCATGTCTGGGAAACGCGGGAAGCCTGATCAGTGATCACCCTATTCAGGTGCGGAAATAATACTTTGGAAAATAAATGTAATATTAGATTTATAGCCTCCAACACAACAGACGTCATTTGAATAGAATTTCCTCCGAGGGACCTAGCAGCCAACGTTGCAGGTGAGGAATTGTATGAGCTTTGAAAATAGCTATACTGAATAGTTTTTCTTGCTTTACGAAGCCAGATCCAAACGAAGTATTGCTGATTGAGAGAGGAAATTCGTGCAGAACATTTTGAATTAAACGTCAATCAAATTGATCAACATATATACAGTAAGATACACCACCGTTGGAAAATGTCACGGTTCTGCTTCTGCCAGCACAGAGATAGGAGTTAAAAACTCTTGTTAAAATTCTAAGCGTAGCCCTGATAAAAATCCGACAAAATATGAAGGTTTATTGCGACAGTGGAACGGTGAAATTTGATAAATGAAAATTTTCAATTTGGGGAGAATGTATTTTTATGATACTTGTATTGTCATGCTACACAATTTCGTCTTTCAGTATTAAGATATTTTGAGTACAAAGCCTATTGAGTTGGTCCTCTACCATTTAGTTAAGGCATCACATTAGACTTTTAAGCTTAATTTTTCTGTTACTTTTTTTTTGCACGACTTTTTTGCTTTTTACTCTGCAAAATGCTTCTTGAACTACAGTTTATAACTTCGGTTGAAGTTTTCTGTGAATGTTTGGGAATTATGTATTTAAGCGCATACGGAATGGGTTTTCGGTAAAAAAAATTCAACTTTTGGTTATTGTCATATGAAACTATTAAGCTCTTTCTTGATTGTGTCGTTTAAATTATTACCTTGGTATCTGTCCCAGAAGTAGGCTAATTATTAAAATATGGGAATGACTGCACACAACCTCTTACAGCCAATTACAGTAGCACTAGTGGAGGAATTGAAGTTTCAAGAGTTAAACAAATATTTCAGTGGGCTGAAAAGTACCATAAAGTGCACTACACTAATTACTTAAGAGATGTTGACACTAAAGCACATAATGAAGTTGTAGCACTACAGCCATGTGGAGAAAATGTAAGAATTGAAAAACTGGAATGTGTTCAGAAGAGGATGTGTTGTCTACTAAGAAAACTGAAGGTTGTTTTGAGGGGAAAAATTCTTAGTGATGGAAAGACAGCTGGTGTAATACAATAGAGAGCTACTCACAGGAGGTAAATATAATCTTCCCCAAAGTTTGCCACCTGCCATAATGGAAGAAATCAAACCAATATCTAGTCCCTAGACTAGATGTTTCAGCTTTGGAGCTAATTTCCCGGAAGTTTAAATTTTTCTCACATAAAGACGATTTTCTCAGTCGCTAATTAATATTTTGATCTGAAATTTTCAGGAGTTGTTGGGCTGATGTTTTAAATACACTGAAATCAGGTTTTTGAAACTAATTAACATTTAGTAGAATGTAGTAGCATTGTGGTAGAATTAAGGATACGAGCTTTGGGTTGTAATATCACGAACGACTGTAGACTGTTTACGTCAGTAAAAGATAACTGTGTTGTGCATTTGGTTTTAGATGAAAATAAAGTGACAAGAAAATAACTGTACTGGACGTTTTTGTCATTTTGTCACACTGGTGTCAGGAGTGGGATTTGTCAAATGGTTACAATATATGTATACGAACTTGAAGAGAAACCTCCAATATACATGTGACGTCACAAGAAAGCTAACTACTCATTGAAGTACTCATTGAATACTCAAAATACAAATTTTTGGGCAACGTTCGCCATTTCACCTTATCTTAAAACAGTCCTTGTAAGTGTAAAGGCATATTTATACCGTAGCAGATGGGATGGTCATTAAAATTGAAACACCGCTTCCGCCTCTCGACGATGGTGTATCTTTTGAAGCAGTGTTTCTGCTACACAATTGTGTGTTTTCGGCACCAGCAGACCTTAAATCCACAATCTTTGTTGTGCCTGGCTTCAGTCGAGCGATGAGATCCCTAATTCAGGGTATGCGTGAGTTTATTCGTGAAGCACAACACAGACTCGTATGTAATATTTAATGAATACTTAAATTCAGTCACTGAGAAGTTGCCGACCGATGTAACACAATACAAATTGAATATCACTTGTAAAGCTGGTAACGATATGCAGGAATATAATTCGCCACGTTATGGGCAGGCAACTCTATAGTACAAACTACCGTTGCAGAACCCAGAGGCGTGTTCGTGTCACGTTCGTCGCCTAAGAAGTGTTTGTCGCTACCACGCTATTCGCAGCAGAGGTCCATCTGTCTTCTCTACTCATTGGCTAACTAGTCCCCTTTTTTAAGTCCTAGAAATCCATCTACTTCGAAGCTACTTTGTCCCCATTCGCTTCTCACCACTCAGTTACCTGGAATCGTCCAGATGTGGTCAATTCCTCGAACTTGTACCTGGTCCTTAATGACCTACCCGCTCATGCTCTGATAACTAATTACGTGACGACCTTTTTTTTCCACTGTAACATGAAACACATTCCTTATACAGGACAATTTATACACGTTATCTTGATATTTTCTCTCTACTGGGCTATCTTCCCTATAAATCAATTAATTACTGATCCTACTCCATTACATCCCTTACTCTTTTATGAGTGTTTATTTTATGAAATCCTAGTTTCAGCATCAAATTCCACCTAAATATTGCTTAAAGACGAAGATCAGTGAATACATGCTGTGGCTTATTGATCTGTGAGTGAAGGTGAAAGACGTACACGTATTGGTTTGTTTCGATTATTTAATAAATATATTTTAGAGCACATTTATATTGAAGTGTTTCTCACCTGTATAAACTGCTAAGAACACATGTTGACGCAATTTAACCAGGGTAGAGACTTCAAGGCGGTACCTTGGCGGAGTGATTAGACCACTCGGAACTCAGCAAGACGGCCCCGGTTTGATCCCAGGGGCCCATATGGGATATGTGATGGACAGAGCGGCGTCTGGGCAGGTTTTCTCCGGCTTCCCCCACCGTTCATTCCACCAGCTGCTCCGTTTTTCCTTTCACCCATTGCACCTACATTTGATATGATCGTCTTCCTCACATTCAGAGTACGCTACAGGCTGACCCTCTGTTCCTGAATCATATCCCTGTCTGCTCCTCAGAAGGTGTCTGAACCTAGGCATTAAATTGTAAGTCTTACTTACAAGGAGGGTAAGTGAGCCAAGTAAGAAAGAAACTTCAATGAACTTTTAGAACAGTCCTTCTCTATGGTTGTCGATCTGGGTGGCTCAGTTGGTTAGACGCTGGCTTACTGATCCCAAGGTCGCGGGTTCAAACCCGGCCCAGGCCGATGGTTTTTAAGTGTGCTTAAAAACGATAGCTCCATGTCAATAGATTTACTGGCATGTAAAAGAACTCCTGCGGGACAAAATTCCTGCACACCGGCGACGCTGATGTGATCCTGGCAATTGACAGAGTCGTTAAACAACAAAATAATTTAATTTCTCTATGGTTGCATAAGAACGGATGCTTTATCTTAGAAAGTGAAACGTAATGCGCCAGATTTTTATTAAAGAAATTTCAAGAGCCGTAATGTATACTTGCAACAAAACCCGCAAAACTGATTAGCCAGTAGATGTCTCAGTCTTATGATTGCTGATAGTTTTATGTATCGAATCACCAAATGAACAAGTTTGCTATTGCAGATTCATACTAGCAAAACTACAAGGTTTTATATACTAATTTTCCAGGCTTTTATTTTCAGCTTTTGCTGTGCTTGTTTATAGCATGTTTACTGTTTATTTGCTCTATTCTTTCACCAGTCTCTGGAAAGGAGCACACGGGAAGCGGGTAATATTGATTTACGCTTTGTTTTTTCCCCGCTATTTATACCATTCTCCGTACTGACAGCGACAGTCAAAGCTAATTTTGTGGTCTAGCTCATGGTGAATGAACAGGTCAAACACAACACATTCCTGCAGACGGTTACATAAATAGGCACATCGCAAATGCTGATCAAAAGCTTCTTTGGGAAAATGTGTGAACACTGCTGCTGATCACAGGCCATGGTGGTAAGTTTTGGCAGTATTAATAATTACAGAAAAGCGTGGATTACAGATCCACAGAGGAGACCAATACCTGGAGAGCGGTGATATGCACAACACGGTGGCCTGTTTGCGCATCTCCTTTCATAAAGTTGGTAAATAAAGCCTTTAAAAGTAGTTTTTAAAATGTTGTATGGTTTCTTCCACACCTTTCAATGACATGCATGCTTACTATGGAGCCATCTCGTACGTCATAAAACTACAGCGATGTCCAACCTTGTCTCTTTAGAGACGCTTACGTAATTAGTTGCCATTCCCCACTGCAATCCTTCAGTCGGATGTGGATAAGCTCTTGCATGTGGCATGCAGACAGTCAGTATCCAGTGACGGACACAAACAGGAAATTCCATGATAGTTTATTGAATTTCCTGGGAATGTCCTCAGAAGACTCTTTCATTCTGAATAACTTTTGCATACATGGTAAACAATAAGAGACAGACAAAAGCTTCTAAATACAAAATGTGCATGTCATTAAAAGACACATTTATGTCATATCTCCGAGATACTCATTATTTGTTTGAATTTACCAACACTTATACTTTTCTAGGAATGTGTTATTTTTTATCTCGTGGCCTTGCAAAGAGAACGGAATTTAAAAGGCAGGACATACTAACCAGCTCTTTAAAACATTTGACTATCACTTAAAGCCATTGGTAAGTATTCCCACATTCCCCTTGGACCTACAAGAAAATTAGCAATAACATAATTTCTGAAAATGATTGTCAACTGCAATGTAGTAGATAGAGAAATAAGCATTTCTACGTATATTTGCGAACAGAGTTTCTCCAAACTGAACTATACTAAACGTCTTTATCGCAGTAGGTTACGTGACGATCACTTAGTGGATCTTCTAAAGATATGCCAAGCATTGATTGACTTCTTAAACGTAAGCAGCACCAAAGAAATCACTAATGAACAGATTTTTCTCGCATAAGATATGAAAATGCTATCGTAAATCAAACGCAACGTACGTATAACCAAACCGCCAGTGCAATACAGGAGAGTGTTAAGAGTAGTATAAGTGGAAGGAGGTAAATCCAACCTGCCCTCTTTCGCAAACGTTGCACATCGCTGCACCGTTTAAGTTACAGCAAATGATACGATACCCTGATGCAATTTTGACCCTTTGTTTCTTTTCCAAAGTGCCTTAAAGCATGAAAGCGCTATATCAAATGTGCCCACTGGTGAGAGGCAGAGTTTTACATGGGAACGACGTAAAGCATTGTTTTTGTAAGAAATGATTTGCATTCCAAGCATGTTTGCAATCTATTTTGAGCGTTCGAGTTCAGATGCATACCTCGTAAAGTTTATTGTACATATATCAGCATATAAATGGGCTCTAGAGGTGATTTATCTACTAATCATCTCGACGTGTGTACCACAGTACAGTATATCACAGGCACCTATATTGAAGAAGGCAGATTTTTCTTGTTCGTTACTTAGTTTAAAAAGTGTGTCATGCTACATTTCTCCACTGCATAGAACAGCTTGATGAAAGACAGGTCCTCGCTGCCTGGATGTGTTTCATCCATTTTAGCACGTTCTTCTTCTGTGGTATTTATCTCTTTCAAGTTCACCTTGTGCGTTTTATGGGGTGAAGAATTATATGCACCACAAAGCAATAACACTCAGCACTGTATGTTATGGGATAGAGGAAAAGTCTGATGTGTTGCACTCACATGACTTTCTCTACTCTTATACCAAATATTCTGGCAAACGCTTATTCCTCCATCTTCTCCGTGTTAGTGAAGATTAACATTTGCAGAAATTACCTTATTTCTTATTTCCTTGTCGGTTTAAGGGAATACATTACGGTTTGAGCAATAGTCAAATGTTATAAGAGTGATCACTATATGAAAGGTTTGAAATTTCGTTTCCTTTGCACGGACAGGACATAAAAAATGAATAACGACCTTCCATTTGAGAAAAATAAAGTATCGCGAAACTCGCACAAATAACGAGGAATATCCCCGAAATGGTTCACTCCACAAAAAAGTGCATTGAACATAAACTGTGTATTTTAACGAGATCTATGTATATTTGTTAAATTGATTAAATTTTGGTCTATCTCGTACGGTTTACCAGTTGTGCAAAAGTCATGAAGAGTAAACAAGACTGCATGGGCTATAGTGAGAAAATTTAAAATATACTTTCATTTGCCATAAAATAATCAGACAGATGGCATTTTAATCAAAATCGTTAGTCATTTTTGAAAATATCAAAATTCTCAAAACTCTTTCCATGTAAAGGGTAGTTTAGAGTGGAGGAATTTTCTCCAAAATATTCGTGTCGCATCTTTAGAATATATTAAACTTAAATGACAGCTTTGGTTTTTAACCGCCTTTTCGTTTTTGGGCAATGGTGTTCACAGGCACGCACGCACAGGCACACGCACACGCGTATTGACCTTTTTCTAAAAGTGACTCTTTTGGGTTCTGGGGGTCTGAAACCTATTTCTGGTGAAATCTCGCCATCGAAATTTTGTACTTCACTACTTACTATATGTAGTAGAGGAGGTAAAAAATATCGGTTTTCGTTTAAGGAACCCTGGAACTAAATTTTGAATTCTCTATACTTTATAAGTATGAAATCAATACTTTGCACACTTAAGGGTGTTTTATGTTATAAGGTGAGACAGAAAGTTCCAGAACAATCTGTTTTATTGTTTGAGGGAATTGAGTGAGTGAGTGAGTGAGTAAGTAGTGTTTAAGGGCCCGTCGACAGCTAGGTCATTTGGGCCCCTTGAGGGAATTAATTATTCAGTCTATTCACAATACGAAAATACCTCAATATTCAAAATACTTGTGCGCATCAAGAGCTAAAATATCAGACAGTTTTATTATTTTATATACTCTTAACTGCCCAACAAACACTGCTCTGGCTGGAAGAAAATATAATTACTTTTAAGGTAATTAATTTCTCTGCTTTGATGGATATTGGAAACATTTTTAAAACTTGTTTTGTGCATTTAATTTTTTCTAAAGCTAAAAAAAAGTTTTCAGGCTTTGAAATGAAAGGCTGAATTTGAAGTCACGTAAATGGAGCGCATGCTGGAAAAATTCTAGGAGCATGGAGCAGATAGTGTGTTAAAATGTAAAATCGAGATAAACCAATTTTTCTACACATGGATCATGATCATGAGGCAGATTACCTGTTTGTGACACCTTCCCTCTTTTGTCTAGTAGCCACTCTCCTCACATTCATAGCTTCTCCCTTTCGAGAAGATTCCCCATATCCACCCATTTCCACTGAATTTGGTTGTTTTTGAGTCCTTTTGGTCCATATTTGATACAAATACGTCTGAAAATTTAAGCGGAAAGGGGGCGTTTAACTGTAGCGTACATGGCGTTTAAAGGCTCTAAAAGTGGCGGAATTAAAGAATTTCACTGCCAACCGATGAGTGAACTTTTATATGATTAAACCCAAAACATTGTCAATTTGATCATTTTTCGTTCATTTTTCAGTCCCCCTTAAGGCAAACTGGCCGCCTCCGTAGCGCAGTTGGTAGCGCGCTGCTTGTCTCTGGCGCGGAGGACCCGTGTTCGATCCCAGGTACCAGCATGGGGATTTTATCCCCTCTGGGAGGTCTGGCACGGGATGCACTCAGCCTCGTTAGGTCCCGGGGGGACCAATTTGAGGAGCTACTTGATGGAGAAGTAGCGGCCCCAAGTCTAGAAGATCGCACAACTAGCCGGGAGGGCTCGGGGCGCTGACCACGTCCCACCCTCCAGTACTGCACCTCACCAATGACGCCTGTAGTGGGCAGGGGTGGGGGACGCAGCGGCTGGGTTATAGGCCTTGGCCCTACGTGGGCTGTCTCGCCGTTTTTTTTTTAAGTCAAACTGGGATCCAATGAGCTTTTGCGTGGACTTCATGAATTTTTATGTTGACCTCTTATATCCGATGAGACACCGTAGCTTTTAAATTTCCGTCTTAACTGGATTTTGTTTGCCCTTTGTCAGTACCGAAGCCATCCCGAAACAAGCGTAATTGGATTTATACTTGAAGGAACGTACTGCTTCGACCGTACGTGAACCAGGGATTCTACATGATGAGTGTAACAAATATGTCCAATACACTTATTGTTATAGGGCCGTTTCGCTGAAAAAAAAATTGCGTGGAATATTTGGAGCCATCTAGCTTCTTGACGAGCGGATATAAATAGTTTTATTTCACTAACCGTCGCGCAAACACTGTGTGAAGAATGCTGTAATGCATTTCTAATTCAATTCGAATGAATTTAGTCACAATTTAATGTTAAAATGTCATTCCAACTTTTAATTTCTAAGAAAGATTTGGCAACGTCACATTAACATTAAATTGCGAGTTGTTACTGAGATTATTGCACAAAACTTAGTGTATGAGTCATTTATCCTACATACATATTTAAATTGCAAGTTTAAGGTGAGAAAAAGGAACAAAATGGAAAGTAAATAGAAAAAAAAAAAGATTAGAAATAAATTCCCTCTGGTTAGCTAAACAAATTTGATCTTACTTTGCACATTTTAGCCAGGAAACAATCCATGCAATTTCCTTTGGCCAGCAGTGGATTCCAGTATGCCAATCTACTTGTAACTGTAACTAAGAATTTTTGTGTAGATTGAAATTCTACATATTCCACCAAAATGTGTATTCAGTCTTCATCCACACCACAGAATGGACGTATTCTCCTGCCGGAGTCGTCGTCAGTCACTTCCTGTGCCCTCCAGGCTTGCAGTGTAAACCATGCAATTCCTGATCTTTCCTTTCTTCCTTTAGTTAAGTACCGGGAGAGCAAAAAATCCTTCACTTTCTTCTCCGTTTAATGTTAAAATATTAGTTTTTGAAGCCAAAATAGTTATACTACGAAATAATAAGAAAGTAATAAAAATAACAAATAAAGAAAATAAGAAATAATAGTAAACTTAAAAAAAATACATTTAAATACATATTACGAGCTGCTTAACTCTTTAGTGAAAGGACAGTTACTATAGGAGCTTTCAACTAAAGAAGGCACAATGGCTCTTATGGAGAATCAGCGCGGCGTTGCCACGTGTGTTGCGCCAATGTGATTACCACGTTTGCACACAACCAGGTTTATTATTTGTTACTATTACTACTATTAAGTACCTACTACTATTACTACAGGAGAACCGGGTGGTTTTGGCCGTGTGCTTAGCGCACTAAAAACATTTGCCTTTAAATGGTGATTTATGGATGGCTTGTTACTGGAGATGTTCTATATTTATATAAAAAATAATTTCGTTATTTCCTTGACAACTTTGTCGCTGGAAGTTTTTACGTGGACCTACAGAACGAGAATTAGCCAGCGACAACATTTTCCACTGTATAAACAAAGAATCTTAACACTTTGTTTTAAACTTTATTTTTTTTAAAAAAAAATATGTTTAGACATATTGATACAATCTAAATACTAACGTGGCCTATAAAAGCAAGCGAATAATCCAGATTTTTTTTCATGTCAATTATTTCGGTTTAAAGCCATGTTTCAAGTGCGGAGCGAGAAAGATGTTAAAAAATCTGCTTTCAACAAAATTTTACATTTTATTATTTAAAAAAATGTACAATTACATAGAAGGTTTATCGTGCATACCATAGTATTCTTGGACACATTTTACACCGAAATGTATGTTCATACTTTATCTTTGAAAACACGCAAATTTGGCAACGGCGCTCCTGATTCTTCCATAAGAATAACATGGTCCATAAGAGCCCGTTGTGCCTTCATGACGTGAAAATAGCTATAGCATACATGTTTTGGACCATGTCAATAGGCTAATCGATTTTTCCAGTCCCAACTTGCAAAAGTCGTTAGCGACAGTTACTACGTGACTCAGGCCAGCGTCACTCTGGTTAAAATCCCAGGAAATGCTAGGCTCACCTAACGGACAGGACGCGGTCGAAAGGAAGACTCGCTACTGAAAAAGTGAAAGGTGTGTTGTGTCTAGAGACAGGTTATCAGATAGACGGACACTAAGTAAGAGTGCGAGACAGTCGCGTCTTTTTGTAGCGCGCTCAGAAGTGTCTGCCCGCCACGTGCAAAACTGGAAACTTGCACATATTCACCGGTCTACGAGTCCTAATCAGCAGTATTATTGTTATTATTATGTTACATCGGCCGGCAATTTCTCCATAATTCGAGAAGTTATTAAACCTGATTTACACTACAAACTTATGTTGTCGTCATTCGCAAACAACCCACGCATACCCAGAGTTATAGAGTAGCATTGCTCGAGCTAGGCCAGGGAGTGTGTCCACTAGCGCCCAGAACACATCTTCGGCAGAACGGTGAGTTGTTGCCAACTTACCACGACGAGGGAACACTTACTCCAAATTGACGCAACGACAAGTTTCTGCTTTATTGTCATGTTTTTGCAAATGAAGATACTCCTGTTTTCATAGAAAGTCAGCATCCCTATATATATATATATATATATATATATATATAAAATATTCGCCTTTTAGCACAACAGTTACAATGCCGAGCAGGGGTCTGCAGTTTTAAACCTCAACAGATCAGTAAAGCAATCTGGCCTCAAGCATTTTCTAAAAGGAAGATTTTCTAAGAAAGGAACGTGCTTGCCAAAAATGGGCAGTTGGTGGTACTTTCCTTGTTTTCGTTTTCAACCGGCAATATTCCTTGGAATTTGAACATCAGCTTTATTGGTACATTATTGTTGACCACGGTGTCAAAATAAAGTGGGAATCGAAGTTTAAATTCTCAGCTGTTTCTCAAATACCATTTTCTGAGTGTTAGTGGACCAAGGAAAGTGCGTTTCAATGAAAAATCCAGTAAAATATATTTGTTTCATCAATGGATTGGTGGGAATTCTACATTAACAATAAATGGGAACATTGTTCTATGCCGAATCTGCGACAAACATGTGAGTATTTTAAATAATTTATCAGTTCATCACTCTATTAAATCAATATAGTTCTGCATTGAATGTCCTTTGATATACGATAAAGTAAGATGAACTACATTTCACTAATTATTAATTTTACTTAAAGGACAGAAAGTTTCAGATCATGCAACACTTACAAACAGCAGCTCACAAGAAAAATACTGCTGGGAGAACCACGTCAAAAATTCAGACAACTTTAAGATCAACATTTTCTGCAAGGAACAATGGAAATTGCTTTTTCAACAGACCTGTGTAAAGCTTTGGTGTCGGCAAACATTCCTTTACAGAAATTAAACAATTCAGAACCACGAGGATTCTTGGATAAATATTGGGAAAGAAACATTCCTGACGAGTCTACACTAAGGGAAAATTATATTGGCACTCTCTATGAAGAGGTAAGTTCGTTTAATTAATGAAATTATGAAAACGAATAAACTTGAATATTACATAGGAGCTGTATTTTTTAATGAGCGATATGCACGAGTTTTTTTTTTTTTTTTTCAAAACTTTTCTCTTAGTAAAATTGAGCATTGTATGTGTAAAATTTCAGGAACATTTATTCCGCGATATATCGCAAAATTTGATTAACCGTACGAACTGGTTGGATTACAGTGACAAACAACTAATGCACTTTGTAAAAAGTCTATCTAAAATGGACAATCTCACACAATAAATAAATAATTAAAACTCGTTAACGAGTACTGGGTAACAAAGCAAGTAGCCTCGTTCAACACTTTTATTTGTTATTTCGTTCACATGATAGCCTATATGAAATTTTTATTTTTCTAACACCAGTATCTTGAGAATATAATACAGAAATTTAATAAGCTGGAACTGTTATTATAATTTACGTATATTTTCTTTTTCATATAATTTAAAATTATGGGGATATTTTTGAAAATTATTTATGTAACGTTTGATTTCCTATTCCTTCTTATTTAGGGTTAAAATACAAGATTTTCCATTTCACGATATATCCACAGAAATGGTGTAATGTTTAATACCAAAATAAGCTATTGTACTTCAGTGAAAATAAAGCCCCTTGTCGTAATGCTGTATAATTTGTTTAAGATCCTTAGGAATTTTATTGTAATGTTTAAAATGTATTTAATTTTGTATGTTTTGTTTTATTAGGTGCTCCAAGAGATGAGAGCTGACGTTGGTGATTCAAACATATGGCTGTCTGTAGACGAAATAACCAATTCGTGTGCAAGATACATTGCCAGTGTCATCTTGGGAAAACTTGTAGAACTTATTACCTCCAGAGTGCTAAAGGAAACAAATAAATCCACCATTGCGCGTGTTGTTCGTGATGCATTACGTCTTCTATGGCCTGTTAAGGAAAATGATCAACTTTTGTTGATAGTCACATATGTGGCCGCGTATATGATGAAGGCAGTTAAAGCTTTAAATGTATTTTATCTGAAGGCAGTGCACCTGACATATCTAGCTCACGGCCTTCATGGATTGGCAGAAGATATCAGAGCAAAGTTTCCAGAAGTAAATGCCTTAATTTCTTCTGTGCAAAATGTTTACGTGAAGGCTCCATCAAGGGTGAAATTATTTTCTCAAATGGTGCCAGATTACTCGTCTTCCCCCAGAGCCAACCCTTACAAGATGAGGAAGATGGATAAAAGCAACATTATATAATTGTGACCGCCTAGAAGACGGGGAGAAGGTGCTGGAAGATTTGGATGTGAATGAAGCAGCAAGTATTGGAGTTGCAGTGAATGCATTCAATGAGGAAAACTTACAGGCTAAATTAGTTTTTATTAAAACCTATTTTAGTAAACTACCAGCCGCAATCACACGTCTGAAAGAAAGAGGAATGTCACAATCTTCTGCCCTGCAGATGTATGGAGCCGCCGTCGTCCAAAAAGTGCCCGGAGAAACTGGAAGAACACTCGTGAGAAAATTAAAGAAATCGAAGCCAGGAATCCAGGACTAAAGTTTACTTGGTATGTGAACAGTATTACAAGGTGAATCTGAAAAAAAAAAAAAAAATAAATAAATAAATAAAAATAAAAAAAAAATAAAAAAAATAAAATAAAAATACTCACTGCGAGTGACATAGCCTCTTTGCGATACTCCACTGTGACCTCATGTGAAGTGGAGAGATCATTCTCTTCATTCAAATACATTGTAAGTGGTAGAAGGAAGGACTTTGTACCAGAAAATTTGGAAAAATATTTGGTTATGTATTGTAACGAACATTGTTATGTGATCGATCGTTATATGATTGTTGATTCATATTTCATCTTAATTAGTTACCTACATACAAGATTAATGGGAATGGCAATATAAAATATAATTAGCTTCAATTAGGAGCAAAAAAAGTAAAAAAAGATATTAAAATTGTTGCTTCTTTAAAAGAAAAAGAAAATGTTGAGGAAATAGTGTATTTTACTGTCTGAAGAAAATAAATTTTTGAGCATATTTATTAATTTTAAAAGCATATTTTCAGCTTTTTTCCTGCATAGCTGCATGCATATATTTATGGTTTTAGCGCATATAAATCCTCTCTCTAATTATCATTATCATCAGTAGCAGATTTTTACGTTGAAAAGAAACATATCCAGCATATTTTCTTGCGTTTTTCTCCTTTTCTTGAGATAGAGACAGCGAGGGAGGTTTCCTTGCCTATGTTTCGACCACTTGCACAGTTAAATTACATAATATCTGCATTAAGCAAGAAGTAAATGCAACTTAATAACATAAAATACTTTCTTAACACTAATTCTTAGCATTTTCTCCATCGGGTCATTATGACCCGAAGACACAAGAGTGTACTATTTTTAAGGAAAACAGAAGATTTAAACCTTGAATGGTATTCATTAAATGCATAGAAAGGCGGAACTTTGTAAAAGAAAGCAAACCGAACAGTATCCTCACAGTGATAACGGTTCTTGTGGCATATAATCAAAGATAAATAAATACATCGATAAAAATACGTAAATAAGCAAATAAAAAGGTTATAGATCAATAAGTAAATGAATAAATAAAGAAGTACGTTTTCCCTCCTACTCAAACTATAGTGGGTTACTTCATCTTTACTAACCTATTGCTGATTATAGACTTACAACAGGAATATACATAAAAATATAACAGTTTTCTCATCATATGTATTGTCATATGCATGTAAACCTCTTCGTAAATATGTATACTTATTTCTAGCTTCTAAACATGATTAATTGGTTATAACGAAAGAGTAATTAGTTAATCACAGAGATCTTTATTCTCACAAATGTGTCATAATTATAAATCACTATACACATGAATAACACATACATTCCTCTATAATCTTCGCAGAAGTTAAAGGCATATGGAGGCGGGCCGTACTGCAGACTCTAGCGAATCCTACGCTTGCCCCTTCTACCAGCGCTGCCGAATGTGGTGCATGCATCTCACGCGGTCTCATGTACAGAACCTCTGCCGTTACACGCACTACGCTTGGCAACATCGCTCTGCTTGAGCATTGGCCAGCGTTCACATGCCTTTAACTTTTGCGAGTGGTATAGTTCTACTTAGTATTGCTGTTTCCATTTGGTTTCAATTGCCAGTTTTAAGCATCTATATAACACAATATGGTTTCTTCGCCAGCACATATATGACAAGTTGTGTGTGTGTGTGTGTGTGTGTGTGTGTGTGTGTGTGTGTGTGTGTGTGTGTGTGTGTGTTTGTGTGTTTGTGTGTTTGTGTGTTTGTGTGTTTGTGTGTGAGAGAGAGATTCTGAATATGTATCACTCGGCCTCTTGAGAAAAAGCGAAGGCATCAAGCAAAAGCTCTGGGATAGGTAAGGTGAAGAACACGTCTCAAAAGACCCCAGGAAGGAACACAAAATCCGCCAAAGATTTTCTTTGCAGCTGTGTGTACCTTTATTGCTTCGAGTAAGTTGCACACTTATGTTAATAAAATGTCTCAAATCTGTGGACTAATGGTGCAGTTTTCCAGCTTATCTACATAGTATCTATAGGTTCAATTAATGACACATAACTGTTTCTCCTTGCTTACCAACTCACTAGAGCTATGGTTAGAGGCAGAACTAGCTAACCTATTTTTTGCTTCACATGAGTCTCTCATCATTGTCATACTGAGGATGTGCACTTAACAGGACAAGCCCTTAGGCAGCCAGAAGATGCTGCCTTCATCTTCTCTTCATATCCAACTCACATGCACAAACTTCCTGCAGCTTTACGTAACTTCTATTGTACCAACAACTATCTTTACAATAAAAAATGAATGAAAAGGCAATCCTAAGAGTTCTTATATTTCAGAGTAACGTGCACCTTAGAATCAAAATTAATTACATACGCAATAGCAAACAAGATCTGATGTGTTGCACCTGCATGACTTTGTCTACTCTTGTGCTAACTATTCTTCCAAACTTGTATTCCTCTATCTTCATGTTAGTCGAGATAAACATTTGCAGAAATTATCTTATTGCTGATTTCCTTGTAGGTGCAAGGAGAATATGGGAATACAGTAGGCTTTGAGCGACAGTTAAATATTTTAAAGCTTTCAAACTCCGTTCTCTTTGCACGTTTAAGACAAAAAAGTGAATAAAGACCCTCCATTTGAGAAGTGCCAGTATTGCAAAATTCACGCAAATAACGAATACATCCGTAATGGTTCTCCCCACAAAGATAATTATAAGTATTTGGACAACAATTGTGTGTTTTAGCGAGATTTACATTTTTGTATAGTAAGATTTGGTCTATATCTTGCGGTTTACACACACATACACACACACGCGGACCTTTTTCTAAAAGTGCTTTCTTTTTTTGGATTCAGAGAGCCTCAAAATATATATTTCCGATGAAATCTCGACATTGAAATTTTGGATGGAATGCAATACTTTCCCTACCTATATACGTAGTAGAGAAAGTAAACATGGCAGATATATAGTCGAGCATCCAGAAAGATAGCAGTTATTTCTACAATTAGTTACTAACAGACATCTGAGTCGAAAAACATAAACATATAAGAGCACATTTTATAAGTGATGTTATGATGTTATGGTTCATCAAACTAATATTTCTGAACCCTTTGATAGCATTCTTAACTTATAGTATGATAAGTTGATACTTATATGTACCTATGCTAATTATTATGCGGTAACTGTTTGAAAATGTTAACTATAGCTTCGTTGAAATAGCTCAGTATTTTAGTACCATTGGTACACCAATTAAGTAAATAATAGTGTGACAAAATTACAAAAGTCCAGCCCATTTATTTTTCTCAGTTTATTCGCCTTCAAGACTTTTACACTAATACACAGTTCTCTTTTACTAACGCAAAGCCTTCGGTCTTCGTGATATTACAGCTCACAACTGTTTTCTTCTTGTATCCTTAACACACATTTCTGTCTTTCCTCATCTTGTGTCTCAAACAGCTAACATTGACAATACAATCACTCAACACTCATTAACTGCTTCGCAATCTTCCTTCACGGCGCAACAATTCTCTCAGGCACACACGCAGCTGACAAACACACACACACACACACACACACACACACACACACACACACACACACACACTAAAATTAAAGGCTTAACTGACTCTTCCACCTCCTCGCCTCCTTATATAGCAGGGATGACGTAACACGGTCCTTTCTCGAACTTCTTCAAATACGCCGGCCACCAGGTGCTTCTCAGTGATCTAGGAAACCTTTTCTTTTTGTTCTGCCGCTCTGATTGTCGCCATGTACTCACAACAATGGTGCGACGCAGGCAGACCTTGAGCGCCTTTGATACACGGGCCGCCAGTGTGGAGGGGCAGCCCAGACCCGACGGTCCGCTGTGCGCTGGGCCGAAGTCAGTAGTTCACCGTCCGCAACGCCTGTACCTTTGGCTGTTCGCCAATATGATTACACGTTTTGAAAAACTACAAATGTCACACATGGTTACTCTCATAGAGTACCTGCATTCTTTGCGAGGGGTTCCAGATTCGAGTTTTGGTTGGCGAGTGGGAAGTAGCCAAAATTATTCCTTATCCTCCTCAGAGTATGGTGCTATGAATGAGAATGTGAATGTGTGAGATCTAATGTATAAGGTACGTTGCAAAATGATACAACCAGCCCGGTTTTCAGCTGTTTCGTGACGTAAGTAACTAATCTTCTTGCATAGATACATCTAATGCAGTATAGTTGACGTGTCTGTAGTCATGACAAACCACAGAATCATTTGACTCCTTTGCTTGATAGTCACCTGGCAATGTTTAAATACAATACTTAAACCAAACATTTAATGAACGATGGATTGGTCGAGCAGGTCCAGTAGCATGGCCTCCCCATCCGCCAGATCTGAATTCATTCGGTTTCTGACTATGGGGACATTTAAAGATATTGATGGATGCCAAACCTATCAAGAATGTGAATACATTGCACATTTTTGTAAAATGGCTCATATCCCAGCAAGTATTTGTTTCCGCATATATGTTTATAGGAACATTCATTCTAGTTTTTAACAACCCCAGCTCCTGTTGCGCGGGTTCGATCCCAGGCAACGCTTCATTTTGGTGGGTGAAGCGGCCATGGGGCGGGGTTCCTCCGGGTTCACCGGTTTCCCCCGCCATCTTTCCATCAGTGCTCAATCTTCTTTCCATGTATCATCAGTATCACCGCCTGCGGTGCCGTATGCAGTAAAAGTGGGCGTTAAACACTATCAAAAAATAGGAACCTCCTGTTGCAATATTGGACACATTTTTTAAACACTCTGTGAACACAGGTTTCTTATTTACAATCACGTCGAAGCAATTTTCAGCCGAATAGATACTGTAAACAAAGTTCTCGATCATGTTGCATAGTAAGGACGATATTGCAACGCCGATATTTCAACTGCTCACGACTGGCACACGACCACCACGTCCCTTACCTACCACGACCCTCCTTCTAGCCCTGGCCCAAAAGAATACGAATGAACTGTAGAGTAACGTAAACAATAAAAAAGGGAGCAAGAGAGGGAGAGAGAGAGAGAGAGGAAGGGGGTGGAAAGTGGGTTGAGGTGCTATTATAGCACAGAATGATACAATAGTGCACGATTTCAAAACACACGTCCGAAGCCCTTAAAAATGGAAACATTTTGCATAGACATACAAGGTTGATTAAAACGCTCTGTGTGATGTTGACTCATTTCAACGGATATTATATTTGGGCTGGAGTCCATAAGGAAGTTTGAATAGTATTACAATGTGAGAGAAGGATGTTCATCTCCGGGATTTTAAAACAAAAGCTAAATCTGAAAACTGCTCTCTATTATGGCAGCGATCTATTGTTTAGCAATGAATGCAGTTTCTACATACTCAAACACAGACTAAGGCAGTTCCGGATTAATGCTCTAATTAATTTTATACGTATGCCTGAAATCACTTACATATATCCTTATTAAAATTGTTGTATCGTGCGTATGTATCCTTTCAAAATATAATTATCCTGTAAAAGCATATATTAGAATGGCGTTAACTTTTTCCTAGAAGCGACAATGTGTCCCCTAGTGAAGGAAAGGTGTATGTTGTGATGCTGGTCACGGCGCACAACAAAGGACGGTCAGGGCCGAGCTATCTCACATCACATACAAGGCACGACGCATATAAAAGGCCTCAAACTCAAACTGCGTTACACCACTCACACGAGCAAACAAATGACAACAATGAGCGTGGCATGTCAAAGAGTTTCCCAGATTATTCGATAAGTGTCCGACAGGTGGCTTATTTGTAGAAGTCCAGAAAGTGGCGCGAATCACACATCAGAATTATAACATCGCGACTCGTGTAGTCGATACATGGATTAGGCAGCGGACATACACCCAGGTTTCTCAGTGGTCTTCCACGTAAAATGTGAAGTCTAGTGCACTGGTATTCTTTTCGACTAAGTCTTGGAGGAGGGGGAAGGGGTTAGCTTACCCTGACCTTCCCACTGCGCCAGATGGGGCGCGTGGTGGTCGTGTGCCAGGCGTGAGCAGTTGAAATATCTCTGTTGCAATATCTTCGTTGTTATGTCACATGATCGCGAAGTTTATTTACAGTATCTATTTGGCTGGAAATTGCTTCGACGTGATTATAAATAAGAAACCTGAATATATTCGCCGGATAAAGTATCAGGGTCGTGTATGAAGAATGAATAAAACAGTAAAAATATACATAATATTTTGTTGTACTAGGTGCACCATGAAACTAATTTAACATTAATGGTCATTCACGAAAATATATCGCCGTGGTCTTTATAGTTCGATTACCAGGGGCTAGGTGTTTCCCATTACACCTTCAAAGAACCGATATTTGTTTTTTAGTTAAACAAGGTGAATGCATTTAGGCTATCATCTTGTTTTCGATGTTCTTTATATGTAGTATTTTTAACTAAGGCTCGAAATTCATTAACATTTTTTCTTCCGAAGCCATTATTATTTACAATGTTCCTTTTTAGCTCTGACCATACATATTCTATGGGATTCAAAATACAATGATAAGGGGCCACTCTAAGAAATACATGGTCGTGCTTAGCAGCTAATTAATCAACGGCGTGCATTTTGTTTTTATTGTACGTTTATTTTATGACTGTTTGCAGCTGTGATAACGTCGATGATGGTGGCTGTTTTACTATTCAGTTGTAATAGAGGTAGAGCGTTCAACGTCGCCTACACTGTTTACATACATGCTGTGTGTGCCGCCACGTGCCACTTGCTGCACGGAGCCGTCCCTCCTTCCCTCCCGCTCTCCCTCCCTGCCCTTCCCCCCCTGGTGGCCGAAAAGAATGCAAATAGAGTGTATTTGATTTCCATAAGAATCTTACTTTGGCAGATCACAATGCGCATTCGTAGAGACAAGTGCATTTTTCTGAATGATTTAATAACAACTTACGCAAATGTTTTGTTTCAGTTACCCACCTGAAATTAGAATCAAACTTGAACATTCTGTTTTGAAACGTGATTGTATTTATTTGTTAATTTATTTGCTACTAAAAGTACTGCTATATAAAAGCGCAAAATAGATTTACATTGTCACTACTCCATTTATGTATTTTGTAAAACACTCATTCATAGCATGCCTAAACAGTTACTTCCCCCTTGCTTTGTTTGCAGCTATTTCTTAGTCTATGCGATGTTAGACCGTGCCATAAAACTTGTTACCTCTGTTCAATCAGGAGAAATGGCTGGCACACTGCCAGTGGTTAGGTGTTAACTTCGTAGCTGCTGTCTTATATTACATTTAATATCCCACAATCTTTGGAAATTCACCAAAAGTTATTTAGGATATTTGGTTCTTTGCGTCGACTTCTGTCCGTGGTTTAAAAGGTGGATACCTACATTTCTATCCTATATACTTATTGAATAACCAGTTACCTCCTATATCCGTTAAGTAAGCGTTGCTAACATACCTTCTATTTTTGTTGTTTTATCGAGTACCTAACCACTTTGTCTTAATCTGATTATCAACCGTTTGGTTTATTTTTGGTCATCACTAACGTGCACAATGGATTATTCCCGGGATTACTCTGTACTCCATATTTCTTGACCTCACACTTTTCAACTCGGTTGTATAATGCACCACCGTAGCAGGAAGCTCGGAGGGGGGTTGCCATACACCACTGGTGGTACCTGCATCAAAGAAACTCAAGGTCCGGCTGTCTCGCGCGACTGTTGTGTACACGTGACAAAAAGCCCAGTGACAGAACAAAAAGGGTTTTCTAGTTCATTCGAGAACTCTCCGGTGGCCGGCGTGTTTGTAGAAGTTCGAGAAAGGACGGCGTTAGGTGATCCTGGCTAAATAATGAGGTAAGGTGGCGGGAGAGAGTCAGCTCAGCTTTTAGTGTGAGTGAGTGAGTGTGTGTGTGTGTGTGTGTGTGTGTGTGTGTGCGCGTGCGCGTGTGCGCGTGCGTGTGTGTGCGCGCGTGTGTCACCTGCGTGTATACATGAGAGAACCTGCGAGTCGTGGAGGAAGAGAGCAAAGCGGTTGAGTGTTGGGTGATTGTTTCGGAGCTGTTTCACAGACAGAAAGGAGTGAGTCAAGGTTATGAGAGGAAAATAGTTGTATGTTGTACTATCACGAAGGACTGAAGCCTGTGTTAACATCAGTAAAAGAGAAATGTTGCTATGCAGGGAAATAAAGTAAGGAAAATTAGCTGCACCGGATTTTCTCGTTTTTGTCACATTGCTGTCTGGAGTGGGATCCGTCGATTCGTCAGATTGTCACATGGTGTCAGAAGTGGGATTCGCTGAATTACCGTCTTTGTCACATTATTAAAAATAAGGACAAAAAGCAGTGTGTGCAATAGAATTACGAGGGGATAAACCGTTAAGGAAACGCCACTAAAATGCTATGAAGTGTAAATTATGCAGATATGACGTAAACTCGGTTATGAAATAGAACAATGTCGCATTTAAAAACATGTTAACTCGTAAACTTCGTGCGTTTTGTAAAATAAATGTACACCCGGTGTGTATTTCAGTTGTGCAACGTAGGTTTGATTCTTTCCTTGGTAATACGTTGCAGATAGATATTTAGACAAAAGCATTGTTCCAGTTATGTCAGAGGAACTGGTGCTTCAGGCTCGTATTCCGCAGATTAATTTGAGATTGTAGTGCCATTATTATCCGAAACAGGCACTGGGCAAAATACCAAATGTCACTTTGCTTGGCAGCAGAATGATACACGGAGGACAATACATTGCTCCTTTCCATTGGTCTGCAGAGCTTCGTAAATTTGCATTGTGGTGTTTCTATTCAAGTATGTTCTGCTTATTTCTGATGAATACTCAATGGCCAGCTATTTGTGGAAAGGAGGCGTTATATTTCTGATCGTCTGACGTTAACATAATGCCTTGCTTTATGTCGTACTTCCTGCAGAATGATTTGCAATAACAAGCTTAGTGACTTAATATGGCTCATGTTGGTACAAATCTATCTATCCATTACCAACTACACTTATTTCACAAATCTATACCATTTATAAAAAGAAAGGAAAGAAAATGTTTTTCACTTTACTTAATAAAGATGTGTTTATTTAACTTTCTTTTATTTCTTATTTACTTAATTCTCGTACTCTCTCTCTCTTTCATATATATAAGTAATAAGTTAGTAAGTAAATAAAGTAATATTTATCCCAATAATCCCAAGGGGCAACATCCCTCTCTGGCCCTAGGCCTACCGCCCGATTGTTACGTCCGTTACTGCCCATCACAGGCATCATGATTGGGTGCAGTACTGGAGGTGGGACGTGGTCAACGCCCCGGATCCACCCGGCCTGTTACGCGGTCTTTGCAACCAGGGATCACTATTTTTCAATCAATTAGCTCTTCAGGTACCTAACGAGGCTGAGTGCACCCCGGACAAGAACTCCCAGAGCGAGAAAAACCTCATGCCGGTACTGGGAATCGAACCAAGTTATTCTGCTGACGACCAATATTTATTCCAACAATTCTAACTACATAAATACACCCTTAGTGTCTACTACAATCATAAAACAAAACAGATGTCATTAATTATAACTAGACATGGGTGAAAATCTCACATGGACGTTACGTTGACTACGCATTGACCATAGAGTACGGGGGATGATGTGATTGGCTTGTAAACAAAAGAGGTAGGAAGGTCACTGTCAACGCACCGTGCACTTCACGCCACAGTTTCACTTTGTCGTTGGAAGAGACTGCACACCTTCGCATACGACCTTCCCCCCTGTGACGTAAACGTCCCATAGTTCAGTTATGCTTACGCAGAGATCATTACCACTGAGAGTTTCCCCCATGTCTGATTATCATCATACTTCCTAACAATATTTCCCACTATTACCTTAGCAACTGGAGGTCAGAGTACATCTGTCTGGGTATTTTTCTGGTTAGGAAACGCAATTTCATTTGTATACTGGAGGTAGAGGAATGAAAAATATGTTTCTATTAAAACAGAGTTCTTGTTTATTCATGAGTTCGTGTTAAAAACAAACAAAAAAGCAAGCCTCTATTTTTCTAATCTTCTGCAACAAATTACAATCTCGCAAAGTTTAATATTTTGTAAAAGGTTGTTTCCAATGAATTCTACATTTAATGAGAAGCGATGCTTTCCTTTCACCCTACTACTCAATGCAGATAACAAGCTTCACAGGCTATTTACTGGGTATACTACTAGGTTTAATTTGCTAGCCACTACCT
The DNA here is from genome assembly GCA_030765045.1 of Tenodera sinensis. Taxonomy (NCBI): domain Eukaryota; kingdom Metazoa; phylum Arthropoda; class Insecta; order Mantodea; family Mantidae; genus Tenodera; species Tenodera sinensis. The sequence goes on along the minus strand of CM060964.1, from coordinate 46,041,317 downwards.
CTAAGTGACATTTCCTCATATGCGTAAGCTTCATTGAAATAAATAAAAACGGTGCAACACATCAGATGTTTCGCCAATGCTTTACAGTGACAACACAAGAAAATAAGAAATTTAGAGAAGCCTGTCGCAAATTAGTTTTGTTCAACAATAAATAAGGCGAAAAACGGTAAATTTAATTTACGCTTTACGGGCGTTGGTTATAGGTTAAACGCTATAAGGGATGGCAAAAATCGCTAAAAGCGCTATCATTTTATCTCATGACAGATTAGTTGCTGGAAGATAATACATGATTCACGACATACCAAATAACCCTGGGAGTACTAGTGTTAAAGACAGAAGTCGCTGTTCCTGACTTATAATTTTTAGTATTATATTTCATTTATTCATTTGTGCTACAACAAAACAAAGCTCCAATTACAGTAGCTACATGTAACTTGTTTATACAAGTTTAACTATAATACAAAAAAGAATACAAAGAAACTAAGACTAAAAATCTAATGTGTTGCACTCACGTGACCTTCTCCACTCTTGCACTAACCATTCTTACAAACACTTATTCCTTTATCTTCTGCGTGTTAGTCGAGATAAACATGTACAGAAATTATCTTGTTCATTTTCTCGTAGGTACAAGGCGAATATGGGAATACAGTAGGCTTTGAGCGATAGTCAAATTTTTAAAAGCTTTCAAATTGCGTTCTCTTTGCACGGTTAACATATAAAAAAGTGAATAACAATTTTCCATTTCACAGAAGTATAGGTTATCTAAAACTCTCACAAATAACAAGCAATATCTCCGAAATGGTTCACTCTACAAGGGAAAAAAAAAAAAATGTATTCAGACATAAATCGTGTGTTTTAGTAAGATCAACATTTTTTGTACAGCAAGACCTAGTCAATCTCTTATGGTTTACCAGATTTGCAAAAGTCATTCAGAGTAAATATGACTAAAGGGGCTATAGCCAGAAAATTCCAGATATACATTTCATTTGCCATAAAAATACCTCAAACATATGGCAATTTAATCAAAATCTTTAGACTTTTTCAAGAAAACAAAAATTTTAGAAAAATTTGACATGTAAAGGGTAGTTTAGGATGAAGGAATTTTCTTTAAAATCTTGGTGTCGCATCCTTGAGACACTAAACTTAAATACGAACTTTCGTTTTTAACCGACTTTTCGTTTCTTGTTTCTTGTTTTCGGTGTCTGACTGTGAGCACCATAACTCAATATCGAAAAGTCGGTTAAAAACCTAAGTTAGTGTTCAAGTTTAATATATTTTAAGGATGCGGTACAAAGATTTTGAAGAAAATTTCCTCCACCCCAAACTAACCTTTCTCAAAATGGCGCTTGACGATTTCGATTAAAATGCCATACGTTTGATATTTTATATGGCAAGTTAAATGTATATTTTGAATGCTCTAACTATAGCCTGCGTAGTCCTGTTTACTCTTGATGATTTTTGAACAACTTGTAAATTGTAAGAGATAGACCAAATCTTACTATACAAAAAATGTAGTTCTGGTTAAAACACACAATTTATGTCCAAATGCATTTTTGGTGGAATTAACTTAAATTATTTTGTTTACCGACGCTGTCGAATGCCAGGATCATATTAGTGTCGCCAATGTGCCGAAATTTCTTGCCGCAGGAGTTCTTTTACATGGCAGTAAATTTACTGACATGAAGCTGTCGTTTTTAAGCACACTTCAAAACCATAGGTCTGCGCCGGATTTGAACCCGCGACTTTGGGATCAGTAGGCTAGCGTCTGACCAACTTCCGAAATAATTATATTTTAGGTATATTAAACAATTTCTGTATTACTTGTTATTTGTGTGAGTTTTGGAATATTTACACTTCTTTCAAATGGAAGGCCGTTATTCACTTTTTACCTCTTGACCGCGTAAACGGAATGGAAGTTCAAGGCTTTCATATAGCGACCATCTTTAAAAAAAATTGACTATAATTCAAAGTCTATTCCCATGTTCCCCTTGCCTCTACAAGAAAATTAACACTAAGGTAATTTCCACAGATGTTCATCTGGACTAAGATGAAGAAGGTAAAGGAATAAGAGTTTGTACAAGAGTAGCGAAACTCTTCTGAGTACAACACATTAAATGTTTTCTCTTTCTTTTCTTTCTTTCCTTCCTTCTTTCCTTCCTTCCTTCTTTCCTTCCTTCCTTCTTTCCTTCCTTCTTTCCTTCCTTCCTTCTTTCCTTCCTTCTTTCTTTCCTTCCTTCTTTCCTTCCTTCTTTCCTTCCTTCCTTCTTTCCTTCCTTCTTTCCTTCCTTCTTTCCTTCCTTCTTTCCTTCCTTCTTTCCTTCCTTCCTTCTTTCCTTCCTTCCTTCTTTCCTTCCTTCCTTCCTTCCTTCCTTCTTTCTTTCCTTCCTTCCTTCTTTCCTTCCTTCCTTCTTTCCTTCCTTCCTTCTTTCCTTCCTTCTTTCCTTCCTTCCTTCCTTCTTTCCTTCCTTCCTTCTTTCCTTCCTTCCTTCTTTCCTTCCTTCTTTCCTTCCTTCCTTCTTTCCTTCCTTCTTTCCTTCCTTCCTTCTTTCCTTCCTTCTTTCCTTCCTTCCTTCTTTCCTTCCTTCTTTCCTTCCTTCTTTCCTTCCTTCCTTCTTTCCTTCCTTCCTTCTTTCCTTCCTTCCTTCTTTCCTTCCTTCCTTCTTTCCTTCCTTCCTTCTTTCCTTCCTTCCTTCTTTCCTTCCTTCCTTCTTTCCTTCCTTCTTTCCTTCCTTCTTTCCTTCCTTCTTTCCTTCCTTCTTTCCTTCCTTCTTTCCTTCCTTCTTTCCTTCCTTCTTTCCTTCCTTCTTTCCTTCCTTCCTTCCTTCCTTCCTTCTTTCCTTCCTTCCTTCTTTCCTTCCTTCCTTCTTTCCTTCCTTCCTTCTTTCCTTCCTACCTTCTTTCCTTCCTTCTTTCCTTCCTACCTTCTTTCCTTCCTTCCTTCTTTCCTTCCTTCCTTCTTTCCTTCCTTCCTTCTTTCCTTCCTTCCTTCTTTCCTTCCTTCTTTCCTTCCTTCTTTCCTTCCTTCTTTCCTTCCTTCTTTCCTTCCTTCTTTCCTTCCTTCTTTCCTTCCTTCCTTCCTTCCTTCCTTCCTTCTTTCCTTCCTTCCTTCTTTCCTTCCTTCCTTCCTTCCTTCCTTCCTTCCTTCCTTCTTTCCTTCCTTCCTTCTTTCCTTCCTTCCTTCTTTCCTTCCTTCCTTCTTTCCTTCCTTTCCTCCTTTCCTCCTTCCATCCCTCCTTCCATCCCTCCCTCCTTCCCTCCCTCCTTTCCTCCTTCCTTCCTTCATTCCCTCTGTCTCTCTCTCCTTTTCTTTCTTTCCTTCCTTTCTCTTTTTGGTTTTGTTTTGTATAATACGACAGCTTTTAGTGCTATATTTTGTAAGATCTGTTTCAAATACAATTTTATTTTCAGATTCTGCCAACTAGAACATGGAACAGCTATATTCCTAATTAGTGCTCTAAATTATCTCCTTGTTCTTCTACCCAATTTTGATATCTGTACATTAGGTACAGCTACGTATAAATTAATCATATTTTTCTTTATAGTAGTAGTTGTGAAACTTAAGGATAACAAACCCCAAGGAATAATAATAACCATACCTTGGATTTTAGATAGAAGCCTATTTTGTTGCTCATCATATGTAGAAAGTAAAACTTGTGTATATACTAACAATGGAAATATATGTTCGAAAATGGTGGTCCTATACAACCTAGATATACAATTTCACGTTAAAATCTTTTACTTTCTCTACTAGTTATAGTAAAGTAGAGGAAATATTGTATTCCACCCAAAAGTTCCATGCCGAGATTTCAACGGAAATATGTTTTGAGGCCCCCTGAAGCCATAGAAAGCATTTTAGAAAAAGGTACGCGCGGGCGAGGGTGTGTATGTGTGTGCCTATGGACACCATAACTCAAAAACGAAAAGTTGGTTAAAACCAAATTGGGTATTTAACTTTCATGTCTTTTAAGGGTGCCACATGAAGATTTTGAAGAAAATTCCGCCACCTGGCCTTTATAGGGAAAATGTTGATTTTCTTGAAAATGGCTCTAACAATTTTGATTAAAATTCCATATGTGGGAGATTTTATAGCAAATGAAATGTACATATATATTTAATTTTCTGTAGTACTGTTTACTCTGGATCACCACTGCATAACTACTAAACCTTAATAGATAGACTAAATCTTACTATACAAAAATGTAGATCTTGCTAAAACATACAATTTATGTCGAAATAAATTTTTTGTAGAGTGAATCATTTCGGAGATATTCCTTGTTATTTGTGAAAGTTTTGGAGAACTTATACTTCTTTCAAATGCAACATCGTTGTTCATTTTTTATGTTAACCGTGCAAAGAGAGCGGAATCTCAAAGCTTTTACTATTGCTCAAAGTCTGGTGTATCCTCATATTCTCCTTGTGCCTACAAGAAAATAAGATAATTTCTACACATGTTTATCTCAACTAATACGAAGAAGGTATAGGAATAAGAATTTGTAAGGATGGTTAGTAGAAGAGTAGAGAACGTTATGAATGCGACACATCAGATTTTTTTACCTAAGTTTCATTTTTCAGTTTGTTCATTTGATAATATTGGAACGCCGGGCAAGCCTGCATACGAATCGTGCCTTGACAACAATGGCAGTGAACAATAGTTGCTATGGAAATGTTGTGTAATCCTGTATGCCGATTGTGCCTTGACAATCGCAGTACACAATTGGTCTCCTCTGTTCATTACAGTGTGAAACTTCAGAGCGAAGTCATTGTATTTAATGTAAAGAAAAACATGCCGAAAGTACCGAGTTACAGATCATCTCTGGCCTGGTAATGAGTAAAAGAGTGTCCTAATTTCTCATCGGATGGAAGAACTATTCACTGCAATGTGCGCTTCAAAGAGATGCTTACATTCTATAAATTTGTGTAACACTAATTAACATTGCAATACAAATTATCGAAAATAAGCATAGGAAATATACGATACTCATTTTTGGCTTGTAAGATGGTGTTATCTGAGAAGCTATGCAGTACATGAATGGAAAATTTAAGCTTTAATTGTTTACTGTGGCTAATTGTAGACATTTGCAATAAAGATATTATCAAATGTTTTGGCTAATTTGTAATGGTAATTAAAATGTCATTTTTGTTCTCCTATTTTGTAACATTAGAACCTAATTTGATTTATGACGGAACGTATTTTAGTATTGGTGTAGGATGGTGTGTGGACCCATGTTAAGGATACCCCTAGGTGAAATTTCTAAATTGTAGAATTATTAGCGAATTTTGTTCAAACTCATGCCAGACATAAGGAATAATGTACACTCAAAACTTCATTGTAATGTCTTTAACACCTTTAAATTTAATATATTTTCCAGCTCTTGTTTTGGCAGCGTAGCTAAAATGCTCCACACGATGAAGATTTCAAAATGTTGATAATTTTAAACATTGTTCTGTTATCGATGAGAATGTTGCGAATGAGATATTTTAGAGTGCTTTGCTTTATTAATTAAAATTATTAACTTTGAAATAATAGTTCTTTTTTCAGAAGTTTTATAGTTTGTATACAATTTTATAACTTGCCTACTGTTAAATATTAAAGTTACAAAACAATCTCTCCCATTATTTTCTTCTGCATTCTCACTTTGTTGATTACAAGCGCTCGGAGTGGTAGGTTTCCAGGAAATACAGCGTTCTCTCCATAACGTGTGTTTTCCTCTTAGTGAACCCCACGGAAGCACGGAAGTAATGTGCATACCCTGCCTTCGGTTTCCTGGCGTATTTTCCTCTTACATGTTCACAGAGGTTACTGTTCAAAACACTGCTTATTGTACTCTGATACGTGCAGAAGAAGTTAAAAATAGGAAATTAACCTTCACTGCCAAACAAAATACTGAAAAAATTATCTTTAAACCTCCTTAACATCAGCAAGCGAGATGCACTTTTCTTCGTTGCATCTACTGCGCGCGCACATCGTTTGACGCGAGTGGCGCGAGAGAAGCACAACCACCAGCCGCTCTGTTTCAATGCTTGGCGCGATACGTTAACAATACTAATTCATAGCAGATTGTTGTTCGAAACATACTCTGCAGCAAGCATTGCGTCTATTGGATTAGTATATACATAATAGAAGTTAACTAAGGAAAACTGGCAGGGTATGCAACACATCACCCACATCCATTGACGCTACGCCCTGTATTTTAGGTACCAACTTTAAGATTATTAGGAACTAAAAATCCAACGCCTAATTACAATAGAACGAAGGTTAGTTTTGTTGTATTTATTCTATTTTACTACTTCTAGGCATTATGAGATGCATATAGCGTAATCAAAATTTTCGCTCAACATTTAGAAATCTGTTACACTGCTGTATGTAATAATGCACAACACTGTGTACGTCATTGCCGTTGTGATATATTAAAAACATTGGAAAATGTCACGTAGATGAGTTTTTTGAACAGAGTATGTTGCATATATTGTATATCCTGCTGCTCATGCTTGTACATTCTATGCCACTAGGGACTTTGTAGCACATTAGCGCATTACTCTTCTGGGTAATGGTTATGTAATAGTCAGTGAATAAATTATAGTGCCCCAAAACCCCAGTGTAATGCTGTTCAGTGGCCAGTATCGCAGGTAACAAAGGGATGTACCAGAAAATCTATGAGTGCATCAAGGAATACTAAAAGCATTATAAGCCTGGAAGCTAATTTGAAACAAAGATCTGGATCAGCTTTTAAAGATGATGCGTACATAGTAACACAGAATATAGCATTCTTACGCCTGCTAGTCTGCAAGACTTTGCAGTGTACTACAACATATACTAACTAATTGTGATTTCAATAACAGTCACACTGTGAATAGAAATACACAAAAAACTTTATATATTAAGTTATTCTGAACTAAATTCCCAGTTTGAAACAGCAGTATCTTCTTTGGATATTAGCAGTTTGGTTTCATATTGGTATCACTACTGTTTAGAAGGTTTGTTATCTTTTTCGTTGCTAAGGTAACTGTGTCATGTTTGTATAAGCATAAGAATATAGACGGCAGTTGTAGGAGCAATAGCTTTACCTATACGAGTTCTAACTGTCCTCCTTTAGTACTATTACGAGTATAACAGACAAAATGTGCACAAAAAAAATTAAGTAGTATGCACTGTTTGAGATCACCTCTCAGGTTCTTATTGCATAACAGGATCTCGCAAGGGGTGAGGTATAACTAGTGACAATGACGTTGTAATACGGGGCTAGAGTAGTGGTGCTGTAATGAGAACAAGGAAAGGGGGGAGCGGGGAATGACCTTCTAGAAAAACCACGATTCGATTTTCTTCAGTTTTATCTCCAAATTATTAATGCCTGTTATGGAAAACGTTGTAAATATTACTTGAAATAAGCAGTATTCATTGGGTTAAACCAGGGATTGGCAGCTTCGTCGCTCTGTGACATCATTCCGCGGAGTAGGATTTCTCTTTTCTCAGTTCAGCTGCTTGCAAGAGGAGATGAGGGGAGGGGAGGGCACTGCCCCTCCGCTGAACAGTAGCGGCGTTTGCGCTTTGTAATTAAGTGAATTTAGAAACCACTAGCATGGCCAGGATTTGGTACCTTTGCTGGGAAACTTAAAATTTGTTTATTTATTTTTTTATTTGTTTGTTTGTTTATCTATTTGTTTATCTATTTATTTGTTAATTGATCTGTTTGTTTATTTAATGCATGTATCTATTTATTTATTTATTGGTGTTATTATTTATCCTCCATGTACCTTCTTTTGATCAATGAAGTTTATTAGAAAGCAAATTACAAATTAATTACGTTAAACAGATGAAAATGCGGTTTTAGCACTTATTCATTAATCAAGTACCTTTTGAACTCACTTCATTCTTACATGTGACCATAAACGTGGTAAAATGTTAATAATGTAATAATTTTTCTGTAGTTACAATGTATAGTGTATGCTACAGTAATGTGATGATTACTGATTTTAAAAAGAAAAATCCAATAACGAGTGGTTCATGGCAGCCTGACGTCAATCCCAATCGACCACAAACTTCTTTTGCACAAAACATTTAGGTATCAAGGTGCTTGTTAATCTACTAAAATATATTTATATTTTGGCTTTTATGCAGTTTATTAGTGTTCAAGGGACTTTTGGTCATGGCTATCAGAATAGACCCAAGAATGATTAACTGTATTTGACGCAATACAGCTACAAAACAAACTCTGGCTTGATAAATGGAACGACGTTTTCAAGTAAGACTATAAGCTATGGGTTACATCGATACGAAAAAATATGGTCAGCTGATTCGCCTAGTATAAGTAAAGCACAGTAGGCACCAAAAGTCATATGAATGTAGCACAGCGAATGTTTATGCTTGTGTAACAATTAATTTTCCTGAGCTTAGCACTAATAGTTTCGCTGAAAAGTAGGCTTTGCAAGATGTTGTTGTGGGGGGGGGGGAGGTGGTTGAAACTATTTGCAGGAGAGAACACACCACACACATCCAAAGGCTAGGTATCGTCATGGGAGACCTAACAAGCCCTGGGTACTTGAATATGCTTTTACTTGACTGCGAGTGTCAACACAAAGGCGATAAAGCAGCTCATCATTATGAAACATGCTTTCCCCACAGAAGTGTGTCTAATCCCTGGAAAACAGTAAGTACTATCCAGAGAATTACTGAAACACCAAAGGTTATCTTTCCCTACATATGAGCCACGAATGAGAAGATGTTTCGATCCCCTTGAAACGACCCACTACACAAAGGCATGTAATAAAGGAGAGTCCATATTTGAGCATACAACCACACGATACACGCAGGGACGGATTGATAACACTAACCAACACATTTTCTTTGTTTTCAGGTATGCTGATAAAGAAAATATTAGTCAAAATATAAGATTAGCTCTCGTTGTGAAGTTATAATCACAATACGTTATGGGCCATATAAGCTTATACATGTATTTACCTCACTCGGAGGAAGGTCACCGAAGGTCCAACCGCTTTGCCTGGAGTTTGTAGACTTCTGCTGGTGATTCCCCTAGTGTCAGCAGCAATCGGCTAACATTGACGCACTCCACACTCCCTGGTATCTCATATCCGTTGCTGGTGGAAGCGTCCCCCTTACTCGTCGTTTACAGCACCACAGTTGTCAGGGAAGAAATTCAAGTGGGAATCTAAGAAATGTAGCTTTAAGGATGTGTTGCACCCCAGTCTGTGGTAGCAGTGCAGACATTTGCCACAAGATCCTTATAGCCCTCTGCCCTCTTATTTCCTAGAAACTTTGTTGGCACTTGAACAAAGGCACACCACCTTTCAAGATGACTGCACGGTTTGCGTATCTGGGGAGCCACGAAAATCTCCTTCTATGTTCGTCTAAGACGTGAAAATTTCTCGCACAAATAGAGAAATGTTTCTGAAGTTTTGTGCATGCCCTTAAAGTTTTTCGTTAGCCTCAATTTTATATGAAGACCTGGGAGAATTGTGCTCTTGGATTTGCTTCCTGCATAACATTGTGAGACCCCCGTTCAAGTGAATGACGCTGAAGCCAACCTTTCTTCCAGCACACGACCAGTGCACAGCTTATAACAGATTAAAACTACCCTTAAAATGAAACATGCTCCGATCTTCTCCTCCTCTTCTCCTTCCCCTTGTTCCTACGAGCCCTAGGTAAACATAAAAGCAAAGTACACACAACTTGCAAACGAGAGGTAATTTGGGTTTTCATTGTCGTTTTCATTATCAGCATAACTAACAAACATTTGTTGTATCACAGCTACAGTTAAAGTAAAGACACGGCTAGTTTTGTTTTTGACCTCTTTAGGACTCTATTAAACTAAGTAGGTTGATTTCAAATTGTTTCTTGTGAAAAATACTGGCACAAACAGCAGGCATAATCAGCTTAAATTGTCACGACACCGCCATCACTTCCATTGCCAACACTACCGCCACCACCACCATCACTATCACCCACGTCACCAACGGCAAGGAAGCTAACAGCATCACCGACGACGCCGACGTCAGCGACACCACCAACGCCAACGACGGCAGCGACCGAAGCGATGCCACCGAGGCCACAGGCGTAACCGACGTCACCGACCACACCGACGCCACCAATGTCACCGACGCTACCAACGTCACCGACGTGACAGACACCACCGACGCTGCAGCCACCGACGCCACCGATGTCGCCAAGGCCACCGATGTTACCGACGCCACCAATACCGTCGTCGCCTGTAATGTCACCGAGGCCACTAATGTCACCGACCCCACCAATGTCACCAACGCCAACGAGGCCACCAACGCCAAATACGCCACCTAGGTTACCTACGTCACTGACGCCATAGACGTCACCGACGCCACCGGCGCCACAGATACCACCGACGCCACCAACGTCAGTGACGTCACCGACACAACCGACCTTAGCGACGCTATCTACGACACGACGCTACCTGCGCCTCTGACGCCACCTACGCCACCGTCACCGATACCGATATCGACACGGGTACCACGGAAACCGAAATAACAAATATAATACAACCACTACGCTACAGTTGCATAAAAAATATAAATGTTATTGTATGAAAGTGATAAATTTTTAAGATTGGATTTCAAATCATTCACTGAAGTGGCACCAAAAATGCTAAGAATCTGGCCTCTGTTCCTAAGCCATAACATAACAAATATAGTAGCTATGAGATATTTACCTAACCTTAATTTTGCTCCACAATTCCTGATCAGAATCCACAACTAAGGGCACGGGTGTTGCCCTAAGGGCAACTATCGACCGATATATAAACCACTACGGGAGGAACCTTTGTGAAGGAGGAAATCAAACTTCTGACCAAGGTATGTCACCAAATGTGGTTTCTTTACCCAACGAGATGGGGTGAAAAAAAGCGGATGAAATGGCAAGCCATCTATTGTGTAACTGCCAGTCGCTTGTAGTCAAAGGGGTTAAATTCTTCAATCAAGGGCTTATGCAATCCCACGAATTTATTCAGGCCTCAGTAATCTAGCCTCTCTGTTAATGATACAGACAATCTGAGAGATTAAGAGAATGGCATGTACTTGAGGTGCTTAGAGATTCGATAGCCCACTCCTTCTAAACCTAGACCTTAACCTATGCATGTTTTGTCCGGTTTGGTTTCAAACCAACAATACATAACCTTTAAGTATACGCGCCTACTTGTGCAACACAGGTACACGTGGTGTTTATTCCGTAAATCGCACAACATAAGTGTCCAAAGATCGAAAATTATTCGGAAAATCGTTAATTAAGCATTATAGATGTACCACACATACATACCTACCCGGCTACTCAATCACCTGCCTGCCTGCCTGCCCGCCCGCCTACCTGCCCGCCCGCCCGCCGGCCCGCCCGCCCGCCCGCCTGCCTGCCTGCCTGCCTGCCTGCCTGCCCGCCCGCCCGCCCGCCCGCCCGCCCGCCCGCCTACCTGCCTGCGTGCCCGCCCGCATGCTTTTGGAGTAAAGAGAAGCAGTTTTTAGGTCATAATAATGTATAGGAGTTTAACAATTGAATGTCTGAACGTAGGCTCTTCAATTCAGCTCTCTCCGTGAGCTGTGACTTCATCAAATACCATGACAAGGCTTCCAGATAATTTCTTTTGTAATTATTATCTACATCGATGCAATATATACAATTTTACTGATTATACCTGCTACATGGCAGTCAAAAGAATATAGTCAAAGGCCATCTTGTTCTTCCTGATACTGTAAAACTGTTGCATAATTTTATCGAGGGTGTCAACACCACCTTTGTAACTTTATATTACATTGTTATGCCAGACTGGTTTCAGGATCAATAATTGCAGAATCACTGTGCAAAGTAGAAAGGAAAATTACTGACATGTTTTCTTTGAGGACATAGGACACGATAGTAACCTCCTTCTGAAACCCCAAAACAGACAATTCTACTTCTCTCGTTTTATGTGGCAAAAACTGCAATGGCAGCTCGGTTTTATTTTTCTGCAAAGTTCTAACCATTCTTATTTTGTCTTTCAAAAGAGCCATTGCAAAGGGTAACTCGTGCAGCAGTTATCACAAGTTACGTTTCTGTTTCTTCCTTTAAATGGTTCAAGCAAGCGGAGCGTGATGTCTGCTGGCTTGTTGGACATTTTATATTGCTCTTCTGGTTGCTGACCACAATAGATTTCTACATTAGTAACAAAGGGTTTAGGAAGCACATGCCACAAATACATTTCACCTATATTTTTATGGTTTATTGGGAATGTATTAAATGCGTATTCCCCTAAAATGCATCAACATTTCATCTATTGTAATCTGTTTTACCAAACAGCAGTTGCTTTTGCAGTTAACTGCAGCACGATCAATGGTAAATCTAATTGTAGCAAGTTTGTCTTTTTTTCCCGTCAGGTCTGGTGTGTTTGTCGTAACGTTGTGTCAGTGTTAAATTCTAATGAAGTAGTAATTAAGCAAATACAAAACAATCAGATATATAACAACAGACCTGATTGGTTCACCATCTCTACACATGTCAAAGCACATTTCAAATATAAATGCCGACGACAATGTGATATATTAATTAAATCATATTAATTTTATCGGGTATAATAAGAATGTATCTCCTCCAACAGTTGTTGAACTACAAAGTTAGTTTTTTAAAATTACATCTCTTATTACCTCTAGTAAATTCCAGGATCGAATTTTCATATAATGAAAGGTTTTTCTTTAAAAAAACTAATACTGCAAAGTGTATAAATGTCATAAAAACAGCGCATTATTATAATAATTATTGTAAAAAACATTTATAACCAATATCAAAATTCCGGTCAGATATTTTACTATCCATATTCTGAACTACCTTGGAATAAAATTAGATCTGTAGCTAGAGTTTTGTGGGAGAAGAAACAGGATGTTTCCGAGAAAAATGAGTTTAGTTTAGTCGCAATCTCTGCGTAAGTATCTCTTTTCCCCATCTAGTTTTGTTCATCGATTTGCATAAGGTTCTGCCATTTCTTTTCGTCGTTCCAAAACAGAGTAATTCAATTTGTGATTTTAAACTATACCTAATACAATGTTTACGAACACATGATCTGTTCAAAGAGATAAAGGCGAAATATCTGTTCCTACAACTTAAAGCTTTAATTCCGCCACAGGTAAAATAACTAATACTACATAGGATGTATATATCAATAATTACTCAAATAACCTCGTAAACACAATAAATTACTTCAAAAGTAAGATCAAATGCACGCGATCAACCTGTAAACAGAAATTTTCCGAGCCAAATAGAAGCATAGTAAAAAAAACTTGGGAAAGCAACAAATGAGAAACGAAAAACACCCTCTAGAGGAAATATTTGAGAACTTGTTCAATAGGCTACGATAGGCAGCAAAATAGTTAGCGCCTTGTTTAAAAACAATTTATTACAAGCCTTCATGAAATGGAAGGTGTGGGCACGTCCATTTAAGAGGCTGAGAAACGCCGCTTTAAAAATGGCGTTCAAAATATGTGTTTCCCGCTCCCTAGGGGATTAAAACTTTGCTGACATATTCTTTAAGTTATGGTACATCTTAAGCAATAAAAATCCCCAAACGGATTTTCTTTGACCAAACAGGCGTGTTCCCTTAAAGGATAAATAAAGTTGAGATCGGTAGTAATCCTACTTCAACAAGCTTTCCTCATGTAAAACTCACGGCAGCCCGAGTGACGTGAAATTGACCACAATGCACGGAAATGTGTATAGAGTAGTTGTTGCGTATGCAGCACAACTGGATACTGACTCCGGCAATAGTTCTTCCAACATGATGGCATACCAGACATTTCTGTTTCATCTACTGGTGAAAGTGACCTCGTTTTTTTCGAAATACAGGTCCAAAATGCCTTATTTTTCACTTTTTCGACCGTTACAACTCCAAAAATATGCAAAGTCCTAAACGACCATCCCAAACTATCAACATAGTATCTACACTGTAGCAACGTCTGTGATGCAACAATTAAAAAATAGCCTTTCACCAGAATCCGGGCTAGGATGATGAGTAATGTGTGAATCTGCTGTGCAAAACCCAATAGACCGCTTGATCTACCTCACTCTGCGTGAGATGTCAACCCAGTAACGCGTCAAGGTCTGAGGAAAGCGATCGGCTGCAACAGAGACAAAACATCAATATCAGTTGACTATTTACACCCTATCAACATCTGTTCCGACGGCGTACGTCTATCTGTATAGTATAATGTGAATATGTGGCACTGCTTCAGATGTTTCAAGCGTAATAGTCAACTTGTGCTGTCTACAGAATGAAAACTCTCGAATCCTCCGTTGTACATCCCTGTACAAAGGAATGAGTAATATCTCGAACGCCAAATTCGTCCATGTCCTACTGGGCACAGCGCATTATTTACATCATCCGCGATATAGTTTTGTAGCGGCAGCAACAAGTTGTAACAACTTCCAAACCTTAATATTACTCACCCATACCATCAATAAAGCCACCGTTTTAGTACCGCATCGTGTGTAGGAGTGTCAGTTATGCCGTGAGTGTTTTCGCCCAGACCGAGAGGCAAGCCATCAGCACTGAACGAAACAGCCCCATGCACACGGTAAGGTGACTAAAAATTGTGGCTTTAATCAGCAATAAGCATAGCCAAATGCATTGCATTAGTTTCTATAACTACGAACTATCAATATTAAATACAAATATCAACGACACAAAACAGTTTGGATTGTACGGCATTACCAAAGCTGCCACCTTCCAGAAGTGTTCACTTTTAAGGATGTTGAAACATGGCATAGCAGCTAGTTACGTCAAATATACTTATTTCATACTCGAATTCGGTGAAGTTAATAATATGATTTCGGTTTCTTCTACCGAACAGCAATGTGCTGACACGAAAGTATATGGTGCGCAAAATGATGCACAAACGCATCAGACGAGCACAATTCCCTCTCAATGAATCGTACCACGCTTGACAATTGCAGAACATGCACACAAAGACATAGGCGCACGGAAGTCGCTCCTCACAGTAGTCAAGTAGGTTTTTCTGCTCGTGAAACAGCAGCTCATATTGGAGTCCCTGCATCTACAGCACAGAGGTGGGTGAGATTATCCAGGGGAGAGGTTGAACACCGTCGTCCTGGTTTAGGAAGAAGACACCTGTCCCAGAAACAGATCCCGCCGTAATTGTAGAAGCAGAGAGGAGGCCTTTCCAAACAACTTCTGAAATGAAATTCGAATTTCCCTGGATAACCTTGAATAGCTCTGCGAGTGTAAATTACGCAGGACTTCCTGTACGAACGGCAGCTAAAACATCTGACAGACGATCACAGATTGTTTCGCCTTGTGCTTGTAGAGGAAAATGCCAACCGCAACTGGAATAACGTGATATTCTCCGACCAGGTGACATTTTCTTCCACACGTAAGGGTGATTGTCTATCTTCCAAGGGTTCCCAATATGATGCAAAATACGTGGCATCACAATTTCATCATGGTCGCGTATCTTTAGCCTGGATATCAAGGGACGGTCTAGGTGTGCTGTGTGCTTGAGAATATTTTGGTTCCCTCTGTGAGGATGGGATATCCTGATGGAATTATTCAATTCGTACAGAATAATCATCCTGCCTACACATCTCTAAAATTTCAAATTGGTTCTTAGAGAGGTAGGATATCAGATTGGTAGACTGGCCTCCCTGCTCACCGAATTTGAACCCTGTTGAGAATGTGTGGGCTGAGGTGAAAAGGGACCGGTGCTCCAATTTCCCTATAGCTGGGCGAATGAAAAAATATAGTCTCTGGGCACAAATTCAAGAAGCCTGGGGCATTATAGCTTCTCGTCCACATCACTGCAGGCATTTAATTTTGTCTACAACCCGAAGGTTGAGGACAGCTATATGTGCTGAGGGTTCATGTACCCGATATTAATTATGTTTACTTTTTGTGTTTTTGTTTTAGAATATGTTTATTTACATATATCTTTACTTGTTTAACACGAGGGTTAGTAGAGTAATTATATTTTTTGTGTGCATAGATAAGCCCATAACTTCAAAGTTATATTAATGCAATAATATTTCTACATATCCAGTCATAAAATTAAGAAAAATAAAAGAAATGACAAGCGACGCGGGATTTAAACCTAGAAACTTATGAGTGGAAGCACTGCCCTGTTAACCTCTTGGCCACCGTAACGTTATTCTGCGTTTTGTTTTCAGTACTCATAAGTTAACCAATGCGCTATTAGTCACAGACCATTATATAGTTCTCTTGTGTGCGTTGTGAACACAGCTTTTACGAAGACACACGAAGCTGTACGATCGACACATAGATTCTGGAGATGACTCATTTCTTTGTCCACGAGTGTACAAGTGTGTGTGCGTTAGTCTCACAAAAACTCGAAAATGGCTCGACCGATTTGAATAATTTCTGTTTTGTTTTGTTTGTCACAATACTGAAGTGGTTTGTAAAAAATCTGATGTGTTGCACTCCCATGACTCTCTCTACTCTTGTACAGCCATGGAAAAAACGATTGAGCGCACTCTGAGAGCACAAAAACTCCCTCTCCCACTTCGTGTCGCAGCGCAGTTTACACTGGTCGGTATTTCCAGTATGCAGTTCAACCGAGCTAATACTCTCAGTGGCATATGTTATCGTCTGTCGAAAACATATATAGGCTGTCTTTTGAATCGTGCCTGCATTTGTGTTGGTTCCTGATAAAGAAATAGAGGTGGTGCGAGAACCAGCGCCGTACTTCCCATTCTTCGTTAGTCAATTTGTTAACAAACCCAAACATGTTTCTGCCTGATGCTATGGGCATTGGTAGCTCTACACATAGGAGGAGCAGCGATATCCAATCGACCGAAACAACCACTAGCATGTTTCATAAGACATGAAGTACCTTGAATAAGATAAATTAGTCATGTTACTATAAGAAAGTGGCCGGTGTTAGAGCGTATATCTGGATGTGCCAGTAGGCCATTGGAGCCCCAAGCAAATACAGATCAGAGGTAACGCACACGTTTGGGAATTGGTGAACTTACATTCAAACCTTGGCAACCTAAAAATGCTTGTTTCCTCCCTTCAATTTGTTTCCCCTCTTTTTATGTTCTACTTCGTATTTTTAATTTAAATTAATGTAGATTTTACACAATATAGTTAAGAATTGAGTATTAGATATATGTATGTAGGTATCTATGTGATAGCCAAGTCTTTCAACTACTGGTGACAAGCTCGATTCTTGTATCATTGTGTTTCTTTCTGTGTCAGTCACACACTTATGTTTAGTTCCATTCAGCACTGAAAGGGGTCCTCAATCACACATTTAAAAGCAACTGGAGATCAGGTTGCTGTATTTTTCTTTATTTTCTAGTTTTCGAGAACAGCTGATAAAGATTTCACATAGAGTAGTGAATATGGAATTACAGAACGTAATCTACGTTGATATAAAAGGTGTTAATATGAAATAAAAAAAAGAAGAATTAAAAAAACTACCTGGGTACGGGGACTCGAACCTCTATCCCGAAGAGCACACTGAGTTTCAAGTGTAGATTAGATTAGATTGCGTTCAGCGAGTTCACAAGTAGCCATGGAGGCTGGTGAACATTGAACATGTCAATTGTCTACTTACAAAGCTACATGAGCATTAACAGGAATAAATTGTCATTTAAACAATCTTATATAGAATAAAATGAGTTAGAAGCTACATGTAAAGCTACATAAGCATTAATAGGACTAATATGTAAATTTAAATAATGTTATACAGAATAAAATGAGCTAGAAACTATTTATAAGGCTAAATAAGCAACAAAGTTACGTAGATATTTACAGCATAGTTTGTAATTCACATATAGAATAAACTGAGCTACATAGGAATTAATAGGATAATTGGTCATTCAGATAATCTTGTACAGAATAAAATGATTTTGAGCATTGGTACTTATTAGCAGCTGTTTTAAAAGCATTGAAATTGTCAACTTTTCCCTTAAGGCTATTAGGAAGGGCATTAAATATTTTTATGGTTTCATAATATACACCTTTCTAGAATGTTGTCACTGAGCCATTTCTACCACGAGCAACTTCTTTTCGTATATAGAGAACTCTAACAGACAGTTCAACCCCCTGGGGCTTACTTATTTTGTGAGCGTTTCAGTGCATGTTGGGAAAAACAGTTCTTTTGATCGTACCTTGATTGTTATTTTATGTTATAAAGTGATAAACTGTGTCCTATCTCCCTGTGTACAAGCCTGCTTTGGAGCATAGTGCATGCGCCTTGTGTGAACCACGCTCTGGTTACTTCGTGTACTTGCGTGAGGCCGAAGCGACACTTAGAAAATTTACAGCGCTCAATCTTTTTGTCCATGGCTGTACTAACAATTCTTACAAACTCTTATTCCTATATGTTCTTCGTGTTAGTTTGTACAAATGTTTATCTCGATTATTTTATTGCTTATTCCCTTGTAGGTGCAAGGGGAATATTAGAATACAGTAGGCTTTCAGCGATAGTCAAATCTGTTAAAGCATTAAGATTCCGTTCTCTTTGCACGCTTAACATATAAAAAAAATGAACAGCGATGTTCCATTTCACCGAAGGTTTAAGTTTTCCGAAACTGACACAAATAACAAGGAATATCTCCGAAATGGTTCACTCTACAAAAAAAAAAAAAAAAAAAAAAAAAAATGTATTCAGACATAAATTGTGTTTTAGCGAGATCTACATTTTTGTAGAGCAAGATTTTGTCTCTTACGGTTTACGAGTTATTCAAAAGTCATCCAGAGTAAACAGACTACATAGGCTATAGCCAGAAGATTCAAAATATACATTTTATTTGTCATACAAACATCTTAGACATATGGCATTTTAATCAATTGAAATCGTTACAGCCATTTTCAAATTTTCGAAAAATTTTCTAGGTAAAGGGTTATTTAGGGTGGAGCTATTTTCTTCAAAATCTTCGTGTCGCATCCTTGAAAGACATTAAAGGTAAGTACCATCTTTGGTTTTTAACCGACTTTTCGTTTTTGAGTTATGCTGTCCACAGACTGACACACAGACTGACAAACACATACACACACACGTACCTTTTTCTAAAAATGCCTTTCTTGGATCCAGAGGGTCTCAAAACATACTTCAGATGAAATATAGACATCGAATTTTTTCGTTGAGTACAATACTTCCTCTACTTACCAGTAGGTAAAGTAAAAACATCAGGGAAAACCAAAAGCAACAGCTGAAAAATCGAAAAAAATCAAAATTGCTAATTTCGTATAGGAATTGCCACTTCGGGTGGTTGTCCTCTATGCAAAGAATCACTTGACCGACCACCGTAAAATTCGGCACGTATGTCTTTTTTCATGGAGACGATTGGCTTATTATCAATAAAATGTTACTATACAACATAACATTCACGTGGTTTTGAATACTCAGTTTTGGTTTATGTAGCACATACACCGCTTTACCGATCACCGTGAAATTCGGCACGTATATGTAATTTTTTTTTTTATGGAGAAAGTTTCTATTCTATCCATTGTGCTACACAGCATAACTTTCGCATGGTATTTTGTACTCGCTTTTCTTTTACGTATTAAATTTACGTATCATTTCCTTCCCACCCTTCAGCATAAAATTCATACAGTTTTCTGTAGCTGAAATATGACACATATTACATTCACACGGTTTTCTATACTAACTTTCCTTTTACGAAGCGCGATCGCTCTTCTGTGTCTATTCCCCTTCAAGACACAATTTTTACGATTCTTTATGATTGAAATAGAAATGCAACACACTATATTCACACCATTTTCTGTACACATCTTTCTTTTATGAAACATAATTAACTAGCCCCTATTGTACAAAAAATTCATACAGTTTTCTATATGATTGACAGAGCAATGCAACATCTTCCATTCATATAGCCTTCTCTACTTGCTTTTCCGCCTGTGGTATTTGCGGTTCAACGATGCTTTTGCATTGTGTTTTTCCCGGTGTTTTTATTTATTTATCGTGAAACCATGGGCAATGCCGGGTATTACAGCTAGTTAAATATACGAAAACGCCAATTTTTCTGAAAATACTGTGAAATTACCTTATCTTACAACAGATATTTCAATAACAGAAAACCGGTGCATTTCTAATAGTCTTGACAGAATTAGTTTCTCAAATATATGACATTTTAAAGTATTCTACAGTAAGCGCACCGTTTTCCATAGATTTTTTAGGATAAAATCGCTCTTTACACCTGCTCGAATAATGCTCGTGTTCTCATATGAGGCTAAGTTTCATGATATATTCCATGCAAATCACTGAAATAACCGCAGAATGAAAAACAATCATATGCATGTGTAGATGGTTCGAGTTTCACCAACAGTCAATAAAATGCAGAGGTAAAGCGAAATGTATAACTGTTAATTTGTTTAGGAACAACCTCCATTCTCGGCTTTCATTTATTCGACAGTCATTTCTCCCTCCCTCTCTCCCTCCACGCTTCCCCCCTCTCTCTCCCGCTCTCTCTCTCTCTCTCTCTCTCTCTCTCTCTCTCTCTCTCTCTCTCTCTCTCTCTCTTACGCACGTATGCGCGTGAGTCAACCGGTTTGTACAGATGAATTCTGATTTTCATCATAGAGGCTTTATAAATATCTATATCGCCATGTACAGTCGAGTGCATAAAATTGTGCCGATATAGTGCACAGGTTTGTGTTGGTAAGGATATTGTAACAAAATGACAATTCGAGGAATCCCACTCCTGACACCAGTGCGACAGACAAGGTCCAGTCCGGTTACTATTGTACACTTTAAGGTCTTCTAAACTATTGCACAAATACTTCTCGTTAATACAGTCTACAGTCCTTCGTGATATCACAACTCACATCTGTTTACTCCACTTTCTATGTCTTTCATACGCTCACTCCGAAGATACAGTCACCCGACGCTCGTTATATCTTTACTTCGACGCGAGTACCACACACACAGTTGTCTCACACTCACTGACACACTGACCGACTCAAATCTGTAACACTAGCTCCACTCTGCTGTTTCGTTGCCTCCTTGTATAGCGGGGATGACGTCACCCGCACCTTTCGAGAACTTCTTCAAACACACCAGCGTTAACGTAGCCACATCATTCTTGAAGGCTCTGGAGAAAACCCCTGTTGGTTCTGCCGCTGTGATTATTGTTAGTCATGTACACATAAACAGTCGCGCGGGGCAACCTGACCTTGAGCAGCTTTGTTCGCTCGGCGACCTGGTGCGAAGCAGCTTAGCCCCAGCAGTCCTTTGTTTTGCGCCGCGCCCCACGTCACAATATTCTAAAGCTCATCTATAACGCCCAGCTTCGCTCCCTTTACCTGATTCTAACACTCCACTTACATAATGTTTGTCTTATCTCTCACTCTTTCTTACATTCTCATGCTGAAACCGGCCTTTCTTCGTTGGTTCAAGTTTGAGTGCCAGAATCTTGTGTTGAAACCGAATCTCATCTAGGGTCTAGTGTGGAGAGTCGTAGGGAAGCTTGCCTTCCAGCCACTCAGGTGAAATGATAGAATACTGCCACCCCCCCCCCCCCCCCTTTCGCTGCTCAGTAGGCCTGACCGCCCCTGACCACGCGCCACTACGTTTGTGTTGGATTTGAATTGAAACTAATTAGAGATTGGCTCAACCAGGGGTGGTGAGGAACAAGGATGATGAGATTCTGCCAATATTACATATAGAAAGACACTATAAGAAACCGAACGTATCGGAAAGTTTCATTGCACTCGACTGTACTTCTTTCCTACTACAGCTCTTTTAAATATCGTGAATCTGTGGCAGTGTGTTTCATCTATAAGCTAATCAAATGCACAAAACTCTTATGTACATTAAATAAAGTTTACTTTTTTAAATAAAATGTGGTACAAACATTTGCTATTAGGTTCATAGTGTAACAAATGCCCAAATCAACAAATCCTACTGACAACAGTGTGACAAAGCGACACAAGTCCAGTCCAATTACTTTTCTATCACTTTATGTTTCCTCCAAAATTGTATCACAAATACACAGTTCTCTTTTATTGACAGTAACAAACTCTACAGTCTTTCGTGATGTTACAACTCGCTATTGTTTTCTTCTGGTAGACTTGATTCATTGCTTTCACCGTCTTACTTCGCCATCTCTGTCTCTCATACACTAACTCTAATAATACAATCACTCAACACTCTTCACTTCGACGTACAACGTATCTTTCACGACGACACTACTACGCACACAGCTGTCCCACACTAACTGACACACCAACCGACTCATGTCTGTAACCGTAACTCCTCCAGCTCATTGCCTCGTCTCCTTATATAGCGAGGATAACGTAACAGGGAGCTTTTTCGAACTTCTACAAACACGCCGGCCGCTGGACACTTCCGAATACTCTGGAAAACTCTTTGTGTTGCAGATCGATTGTTGTTAGTCACATGTTTGCTCACGTGAGTGGCGTGGGGAAGCTTGACCTTGAGCGCCTTTGTTACGCGCCGCACCAGAGAGTTGGGTAAACCTGGCCCCGGCCGTCCTTTGTTGTATTGCTGCTGTCGTGGGTCGGCGTCTCAATACATTAAACACATTGCAGCACAGTTCAAATGCTTCGAAGGATTTGCTCATGTGTTTGGTGGTCGTTCCCTTAGTGTCTGCTAGTATGCGCTCCTTGGGCTAGCGATGCCCAAACTCTTCTTTTGTTTTTGGCAATCATCAAGAACTGAAGCTCAAGCGGAGCGAACACATAAGATGTCTAGGGAGAAATTAATTCCATTAGTTAATTGGTTGAGTACCAACGTGGGATGCCGATTGTGTATAGGGGAAGCACAATAACACCTCTACTACCTACTGTAAGAATGGCGTATGGCATTTCGTCATTTAACCCTGGAGACACACAAGCACTTTTTTGCGTGCACTTTAGCCACGTGCATAATATGCGCGAGCTTAGCTTCACTAAGCATTTAATGGAACACCATAGATGCTCAGCGCGTAATCAAGGTCATGAGAGAAAAGCGAGCGTAAACGCGCGTCTTAGCGAGGAGCAAAATTGCAATGCTAGAACGCGCGTAATCTAGAAACAGTGTGCGCACTGAACTTACTAGCATAGCAAGGTGAAACATTTTCACGCTCGGCGCGTTTAGTTTACATTCTGTTTCTCCAAGTGCCTCTGCAATTGCAAAGATGGATACAAGGCGATTAATAAGTGAGGTTGAAATTCGTTCTGTGTTATGAGGCACTGTTTGTAATGTACACAAGGACAAGCGTTCTTTTATATTTGAAAGAAGTTCATCAAATGAAGAAGCTGACGTTTGAAGAGGAATTTAAGATTCGTCACTATCTTCATGGAATCTAGGATACAGTGTAAAAATTGCCGTGTAAATGCCTCTCGCTGTCAATTGGGTGTACCCAGCACCTCCTTCCTTTTCTCGTTCTCTTTAATACGAGATAGACAAGACCCGCTGCAGCAACAACTTCATCAGCTTCTATCTTTGAGAACTGAACGGACGATAGAAAGCGACTCAGCCGTATGTGTTTAGATCTCAAACGCGCGCAAAATTGCGCAAAGGTTACACTCGTGTGTCCCAGATGTAAAGCGCAAACTCTGAGCAAGGCACATAAAGGCCGTAAGTGTATGGAAGTATAAACCGGCGGTTGACCAGCTCAGCGACTGCTTGGGCAAATTTAACCTGCGACCACTATATTTCCAAAAGGTCTATATTCGAACTAAACTTAGAACTTAACTTGATGGAGACAAAACATGTTGTATCCCTCCACGTTAGCCTCGTACTCCGCACTTGCAGGCTGGTACCCTTAACGACGGCTCATCATTATCTTATGAAAGTAGAAAAACGGGTAAACGACCACACAGAATTAAACGGAAGCTACAATCTTCTTCAGTTCATACTATTTACTACTCCATATTAATCAAATTTTCAATTGCGTTAGTTTAATACATACACACTGCTAATGGGATCGATTTTAGCAACTCTATTTTATGGTAAGCTTTCGTTTCCCGCGTGTGCTTCGAATGTCTTCCAGGCGCCAGTTCCATTTTTACCGCCGAGCTCTTGGCCATATATATATTCCTTTTATCACCACGTTAGTTCTTGGGTATTTTCTCATACGTACTGCCTCTCTGAGCACTATTCAAACCCTGCAACAGTTCATCGGCTCCTTATTATTGGCTTCCTATCATTCAACTTTCTTCTCTTAGCTTAAATATAGGTACCAAATTAAAATCTCCTCTGACCTTCGTCTCTGTCACTCTCATACTGGTGGATACCAGTAGGCTCTTTCATGGATCCCAGGTCAAAAGGGTATTTCGGCCAATGAGGAAGCGAATGCGGCTGCTAAATCCCCATGCCATTTGCCGCAGTTTTCCACCGACACTCTATCCTATACGGATGTTCAGTGATTATGTCTAGTCTGTCATGGTGGGGATTCTGGCACGTTAGCCGATGGCTTATTGTGTGTTAGACCCCGGAAGAAAGGATGATATGAAAGTACCCTACAGGCGGAACTAGGTACTACGGTGGGTTCTAAAGAGCAATTTTTCAGCCCGATGAGTTTCCAAATCCTCACAGAGAGCGTGCCACAGTTAGGTCCGGCTAATCAACCGTGGACATTACCATGTTATTGCGTGGTTTTCACACAAATGTTGGCAGTTGATCTCTGAAGTGTATCAATAACGAGAGGCACAAGTTTCACCTACTGACGACAGGGCGAACTAACCGGAGGGGCTGTATAAAGAAGTTTATCGATACATAAGCTCAACATTCTTACTCTTTATGCAGAGTACACATTTCTCTTATCAGTTTGCTTGCACACAGTTATTTTACAATCCTTGATGTGTATAACCACAATATTAGATATGCAGGGGGTTTATTACACCCAGGTCAGCTTAAAACGGCTCAGGACATTACTATTTTACAACAAAAATATAAGTGTTATATGCTGTCTAAAAGACTAAGACAGTCCAAAAATGCCATAACGTAGTTCCTAATGACTTAAAGGGGGCGAGGCTTTAGGGCATAGAGAAATATTTTAATATAGGTAAGTAAATAATTTGCTTAAGTTAAGAATGGTAAATGGCAGTGGCCTACAACTTCATTTTCGTTTTACATGATACAAATGGTGGGTAATAGCCTGGCTTATCTGTCCTAAGGGTGGCAGCATGTGTTGGAGTGGCATGTCACATATATGACCAGTTTAATATCCCCAAGCTTTGCTCACTATGGGACCTTCCACACAAAAGTAAACAAACAAAAATAATGCTAATTTATGTGCTTTCTAACTCTATAAAAAATACACCATTCAGCCATATAGACCAGTACAACACCCAAGATTACATTTTGAGCGAAAATAACAGTTATACATCACTCCCTTGGATTAAACATTACGTTCAGTAAGCGTCTTAATGAGTACGTTCTCAAAACTACGATCAAGCATGAGTTTGGACTGAATCCACTTTTAATTTCTCGCTTTTTGTTCAAAATTTAGGTTCATGTTGCGCAGGTGGTCAGACGGAATGTTTGAAAACAAGGAGGACACCATTACTTACAAGTAGCAGCAATTCAAACAAGTTTTATCAGTTGTCTACTGACCCGTTATTGATGTTGATCCATTGCAAGCAACCAAGAACACGTGTTCCACAGTAAAGCCTGTTGGTTGAATTCTGCAATGTCCACATAATTCACATAAGTATTTGAACTCATACCCGCCTTAGTGTTACCAAGTTCCAATCAAGGACTCTTATAGCGCATAAAAGGAACCACATGCGTTTTTGCGAATATTGAGAACACTAAACATTCAGCCAAACTGTTAGCTCACGATTATTTCTTACTTCTGAGCATACCCGGTGTAAGAAAAATGATTGTAGAGCTTTCCCTGAGGTATACAATATAATTTTAAATCAGCTTAAATTGAAGAAAAACTAAGCAAATTACCATCACACGAATTACAAGTGGCCAGTAGGGGATCCATTTATGACAGAGTGTACATTTAGCCGGTAGTCAGTTCCTAGGCACATTCACATTAGCATGTATCGTCTAACCGATTCTACTAAATTATAAATGCTGGTAATGTGAAACCTATTTTAAAAACCAAGCTGTGTTCCCATCTTTATTGTATTTTCTCGTGCAGTTGACTCGATTTTAGCTGTTTAATTTACATTTTGGTAAATTTAATTCACATTTATATATAGTTCAGTGTCTTCTCCTCATGTAGAGGACTCTGGTTCTGGTAGAGCAAACTCTGCCGTCTTTCTGGCTCATGTCCAGTTTTCTGTGTCTTATAATTTGGAAGATGCTCTGATTCCACAGGTAAGAGAGGGCTGTGGTTCTGGTTGTCTGTGTGAGCGGAGATTCCCATACTCCGTGCTCAGGTGTTCCTCCACATCTGCAGGACTCTTGGTCATTGATTTGCAATCGGTGGAAGTACGACGTATATGGACCGTGTCCTGTCCAGTAGTGGATCAATCCAAATACCCTTTGCAGATGCTTCATTTTCAGATATTCTTCTAACATGAATGTTTGACAGACAGACAGACCAGGCAGACTAAAGCAGGAAGACCAGACCAGACCGGGCGGGCGGGCGGGCGGGAGGGCGGGCGGGCGGGAGGGCGGGAGGGCGGGAGGGCGGGCGGGCGGGAGGGCGGGCGGGCGGACGGACGGACGGGCGGGCGGGCGGGCAGGCGGGCGGGCGGGCGGGCGGGCGGGCGGGCAGGCGGGCGGGCGGGCAGGCGGACAGACAGACAGACAGACAGACAGACAGACAGACAGACAGACAGACAGACAGACAGACAGACAGACAGACAGACAGACAGACAGACAGACAGACAGACAGACAGACAGACAGACAGACAGACAGACAGACAGACAGACAGACAGACAGACAGACAGACAGACAGACAGACAGACAGACAGACAGACAGACAGACAGACAGACAGACAGACAGACAGACAGACAGACAGACAGACAGACAGACAGACAGACAGACAGACAGACAGACAGACAGACAGACAGACAGACAGACAGACAGACAGACAGACAGACAGACAGACAGACAGACAGACAGACAGACAGACAGACAGACAGACAGACAGACAGACAGACAGACAGACAGACAGACAGACAGACAGACAGACAGACAGACAGACAGACAGACAGACAGACAGACAGACAGACAGACAGACAGACAGACAGACAGACAGACAGACAGACAGACAGACAGACAGACAGACAGACAGACAGACAGACAGACAGACAGACAGACAGACAGACAGACAGACAGACAGACAGACAGACAGACAGACAGACAGACAGACAGACAGACAGACAGACAGACAGACAGACAGACAGACAGACAGACAGACAGACAGACAGACAGACAGACAGACAGACAGACAGACAGACAGACAGACAGACAGACAGACAGACAGACAGACAGACAGACAGACAGACAGACAGACAGACAGACAGACAGACGGTGGGGGGGCAGGCATTTGCCTATGAGTTAAGATATATTTTATTTGGTTCCCATTGTGAGGCAGTCGATTCTTCTTACTTCAGACCGTTTCGGCTTTGAGCGCGCGTTTTGAAGTCCCCGTGGCAGCTTCTTCTGCACCTTTCTCCATCGAACGTAAAGGTAGGAAACTCCTGGTAAGTGGATGTGGGTGAGAATTTTTGTTTGCCTGGCTGTTAATTTAGTTACGTTCAGCGGAGAGAAAGAAATTCTTAAACTGTGGCCATAGCACCATCAGTGGTGTTGACCCTGTGCGTATAGGTTTAATAGGAATTCGGCGGCGTTAACGGCATACTCCAAAGATTAAATGTATGAATGGGTTTATTTACTTCACTTGTCACTCACAGGCAATTCGCGAAACGGAAAGTACTTGTGACGTTTGCATTTGCCTTGACTTGGGTTGACATGCAATTTTCACTGTCAAAATGTTGTGGTGCGAATATTATTTGTAACTTGCTCGCGGATCTCTTGAATGCTTTACGACATAGTTTATCTGTGCGGAAACTTGTGCTCACTTCATCTGGAAAATCACTTCGGATATTCGGCGCAGCTAATTCTTCCTGGAACCAGAATTTCCATACGGCACTATATTTCTGGAAATGACCTTACGTTTCGAAGCATGAACTTTACGCCGGTTACGTGATTAGTACATCACACTTTAATAATTACTTTATTA
Organism: Tenodera sinensis; assembly: GCA_030765045.1. Lineage (NCBI taxonomy): Eukaryota > Metazoa > Arthropoda > Insecta > Mantodea > Mantidae > Tenodera > Tenodera sinensis. The sequence continues at coordinate 46,013,162 of CM060964.1, read as the reverse complement.
CACATTTTTCAGGGCAAGTTCCGACTTCTGACGGGTCAGATTTTGCCTCGATCACATGGTTATTCCTCTATCGTCTCCATCTTCTTCATTTTAGTCGAGAAAAACATTTGCAGCAATTATATTGTTGGTAATTTTCTTGTAGTGGCAAGGAGAATATGGGAATACAGTAGGCTTTGAACATTAGTCATATCTTTTAAGGGAAGGCACAACTGAAATTGCTATTTTCTAAACTATCTATCCAATCTGTCTGAAATTTGAACCATATATTTGTCTTGTAATGTTAAAACAGTTTTATGAATTTAAAAGCAAAATCTTCAGCAGTTTTTTATTTATAAATTTTCAAAAATGCAAAATTATGGCTATAGGCAAAATGCAGTACACGATGCAATTTTTTAAAAACAAGAAAATTAAAGAATTGTTATTGCTTCTGAAGCATGAAACTACAAATTTGACATATAGTTTCTTTCTGACATTTTTAGTTTATGATAAAAAAAATTTTGAATTTTTATGACTGTAATTTTTTCAATTTTAGGATGAATTGTCATATTAAAAAAATTGTAAATCAAAAACTTTTTATGATACAGAAAAATTATATGACAGTTTTGTTTACTTGGGTTTTTAAAATAAGCATGCAAATTTTTAAACTGATTGGTTGAAAATTGCATCGTGGCATGCATTTTCAATATGCAGAAATGCTAAAAAATTTAAATGCCTGAAATTTAAGTTTTAAAATTATAATGATATTTTGGTTATGTTTCAGACCTTGAAACTGGTTAAAATCCCCCAGGCTCATATGTTGGACCTTCTTGCCTCCTTTTCCTTTGTTCTGCAACACTTTTCTTCAATTTTAGCTTCCTCCTGGATGTTTTGGCTGATTTCTTTGTCGAAGCAGAAGCATGTTGCAAACGTCTAACATCCCTCCCATGGGTTATCTTCAGAGAAGCAGGTGAAATTGAAGTGCCTTTAACTTCTGATGACAACTTCAATGAAGATGAACTACCAAAGTTGAATTCAGCAACTGCCTTAGGCACAGCAATTTGAAGTATCTTCAATGAAACAAAAACTTCCTTAGGACACTTTCGCCACACGACACTATGCAGGCTTTCATTTGCATTTTGTGTCTTACCAAAAGTGCACCATTTTAAAATCTCATCAGAGGCTAGCCTTTGATACACTGGCATTATTTTTGAGATAACATCTTGCCTCAAAAATGTTCTCATTGTTCTGGCATCATGATTTGGAATTTTTTCTTTCTTCGCTATAGCTCTGTTATAAAAGCACCATGAGGTAACTCCAGTAGGACAATTTGAGTGCTGGGGATTACTGTCTGTAGAACTACAGTGATGCAATGTAGCAAAAATACCCCTCTTCATATCCTGTACATTGGGAATGTTGTCCAGTATGGCAATTCTATAATAAATTTGCAGGCGAGCTATAATATCTTCTGTCAGACTTCCAGGTTTTTTTCCTCCCAGTGTAACACCTTTCTTCTTCCATTCTTCAACAACTGCTTTCAGACCCTTGCTAAGCCTTTTAGAAACATGATTTATACATTCTTCTTTTTGAAGAGGCACATCATCTCCATAAACCTTAATATTTTGTAGATGTTTAAAACTTTTAGCATCTCCATCAGACAGAATGGTGGTGTACCTAAATTTAGTAAAGTATGTCAACCTCTCCCATAGGATTTCAGCAGCTTTTGCTTCCATTGCATTTGAGGAGCCATCATAATTCTTTTCACATGTGCCACTTAGTTTGTGTTCTTCTAGCCATATTTTAAATTCTTCCTCATTTAATTTTACTTGATTCGTTGAGCAATATGGACAAAATTTTGACAATATTTCAAAGTCAACTACTAATCCAGTGAGAATATCAATTACAAATCCCATTCCATACAATGATGAATGTCCTCTCTTCATCCAGGTACCATCATAAGACACAGTTATGTCAATTATGTCACTGTCTCTTAGGGTAGCATCCATGTCGATGTGAGCCTGCCTTACTGCAGCATGTGCCTTCTTCAGCACCTCTTTTGTGAAGTCAGCATTGTTCTTTGCTATGTATGTGACATGCTTACTGTAAGTGCTTGATGAAAAGCATGACATACCCATTCCAATACAAAATTTTTCTAAATCTGCATGTCCTGAACCAATATTTAAAAAAGAAGTAACCATCCTTCGGTTCACTTCGAATGGAGGCCTGGCACTGTCATCACTGTGTACTCGTGGGCTTGATGAAACTTCTTTTATTGTAGTTTTGCAGCTTTCACAGGTTACTAATATTTTGAAGGCAAAGCCAGAGATTTCTAAAGTTTGTACTTTTAGTGCTGGTTTGCTACATTGGGTGCACTTCATGCCTTTGTATAACTGTTCCCATACACTTGCATGAACTAGACTAAAATCAGTGTGAGGCATACCTGGGTCGACAGAAGCTTTAAATGCTGCAAGATTTAATTTTCTCTCACTGGCAGTTGTTGATGGCAAAGGTGAGGTTCTTATGCAGCTTGCAGATGCTTCAGGTTTATTTTTTTCTCCTGAGGTTTCCAAATGCTCACTGTGTACTGCTGCTGTCATTTCACTTTTCACATTTGGTTTCCAACGCTTGTTTATTAAATTTGTAGCCTTATTGCAACGTTTAGAGCCCTTCTTGCCCTTATTGCGTTTATCACACAGCCTATTCATGTTCTGTTCTAATAAAGGACTCTCTATTGAAAGATTTATCTAACAAAAAGGCAGCTGTAAACTAACCTGACTAACCTAAACTACAAACGCTACCTACTTATCTTCCCTATTAAAGTTTATACTATCTAAACACTATACTTCTATTTCTTATAAACAATTAAATATGCAGCAATAATAATATCTAAACCACATATATGCCTATTCACCAACAACAATTTCACAAACACAACTCAACAGAGCAACAGACTTGCAAAACAAAACAAACATCTGTTTACCACCAAAATATGCTTTAGAGCATTCTTTTGTTGATCAGTTGAGCCAACACAGTTTTCTAGACAAGAAAATCCCTTCTCCTTGCTTACCCGCTAATTTCAAAAGCTGAAAATAAAAGCAATACTGTACCAGCTACATTGGAATGTATGTGCGCAGCATTGTGATTGAAACAGCTGGTAAACACGTGCGCAAGGGCATTTAAAAAGTCACGTGACGACCTTGAAACATACGCTAGGGCAGAAACAGAAGTGGATTATGAAACTAGAAGGATAGAAGGATTTTTTGCAAAGATAAAAAAAATTTTGAATTTTTGAGCGATTTTGGCCAAATTTCAGTTGTCCATTCCCTTAAAGTTGGTCACTAAATGAAAGCTTTAAAATTTCGTTCTTTATGCGCAACCAAGAGATAGAAAAGGTGAATGACGACCTTCCATTTAGGAAACCTTGCAAATAACAAATGGTTCACTCCACAAATGTATTTGGACATAACTTGTATGTCTGATCCAGATCTAAATGTATTGTGCAGTAAGATATGGACTATTTTTACGGTTTACCAGTTTTGCAAAAGCCATCCAAGGTAAACAGAGCTACATAGCCAGAAAATTCAAAATATACGTTTTATTTGCCATAAGAATATCTTTAACATATGGCATTTTAGTCAAAATCGCTAGAAACGTTTTTGAGAAAATTGAAATTTTCGAAACATTGTGATGGATGAATTTTCTTTAAAATCTACTTATAGCATCCTTAAGATATTAAACTTAAATACCAACCTTGGCGTTTAACCGACTTTTTTGTTTGAGTTTCGCTGTTCACACGCACACACATACACGCACACACACACATACGCTTATACACTCATAGCTTTTTCTAAAAATGCTATCTTTGTATCCAGGGGGCCTAAAAACATATTTCAGGTGAATCTCGACATCCAAATTTTGGCTTGAATGCAATACTTCCCCTACGTACTGTACGTAGTAGAGAAAGTAATGTGCAGTTTATATACACGTTACCCTTAGTTCAACGCCGATACTCAATCCATGGGATGGTACAAGGGGAGGGGAACTGGTGTCCAATTCTCGCACCCACCTTGGGAGTACGAACCCAAAAGGATGGGAGAGGAACCGGTCTGAGCCAGCTTCCGCCGTGGTGCTTCTAACTGGGACCCTGTCACCTGTTCTGTCGTGGCAACGTTCTGGCCGCCCTTCGTATCCATTCACCTCATCCAGCATCCCGGGGTGCCCCGTCAGGACCATACGCGCAAAAGATAGCTTTCCGGTGAAGTTGCTAAGACCTCCGCAAACTGTCATTGAGTGAATGTTTACAAATTAAATGTCATAAGTGTTTGCTGGGAATTTCTACCGAGCCTCGGATGTCTAATTAATTTATATATAAATGCATTTGTCGGACCTGGTATTTATCTGTCCAGTTATCTCATACTTTTCTTTCAAATCCTGCTATTATTTTCTTCGTTTCGTCTCATGGTCGAATTTTCGCACTATACCAGACCTGGAGAACATTATTCCGAAGCCTTGAACAGAGTAGTCCCTCCCGTCCTTAAGTGCAGTAGCTTACATGCATACGCATTAAATGGAAGAGTTGTTGTTTTTTTTGTGGGGGGGGGGGGGGGGGTGGGGTATTCCCCAGGTTTCCGTTTTCGTGGTCGCAAAGGGAGGGAAAATAGCGGATTGTCTTCACACCTGGTGAGTACTGTTCGTCAGGCCTGCACTATACAATCGCACACTTAATAGTGCTTTCTTGAAGGGTCCATGATATGTTTGCTTCCGGAGTGCAAACATATTCAGCGCGGTTGAAGTGAGAAACGTGGATTCATAATATTCTGAAATATGCGAACTAAAGGCTCACATTTCTAATGGAAACGCACGCATCTTATTAGATTATAATTTAGAATAATCTCTTTTATATTAATTAACAAGGGAATGAGACAAGCTGAAGTGTTTCACCCACACATCTGTTTGTGCATGACAACTTCCAGAAATGGAAAATATCCTTAATTAGGAAAGAAATATTAAACAACTTCTATTTAGGTATTTTAACGTATACTGGCGTAGTTGCTTTAATTAAAGAACATATGCATAGCCTGCATAAGGTGCTGTAGCATAAGATATGAAAAGAATATGATTTAAAATATCTAAACAAAAGACTAAACATTTCTGGATATGAACATGTAAAATAGGAAATTGTGATTCGTAAACAAATTTTGCAGCAAGTATGAAGCGTCAGTTATTTAGGATGCAATCTTTGTGTAAACACATGTAAAAATGGACATGGCAGTGCATTCGTTTTCTTTGTTAACGCTGTCGTCAATTGCCAGGATTATATCAGCATCGCCAGTGTGACGGAGTTTCTCCCGCAGGAGTTTTATTTATATATGCCAGTAAATTTACCGTCATGGGAGTATTGCTTTTAAGGAGACTTAAAAACCATCGATGACGGCTGAGTTTGAACCTCCAACCTTGGAGACAGTAGACAGTGAATTATAGACAGAGATAGTTACAGGATTACATTTTTATAAAGCTCCAACAGTCTCAACGTTGCTTTACTTGTGCGAGACCTGGCTACTGAAAAATAAATTGGAAAGTTCAAAGCAGACTGCAGAAATAAACCTTATCAGATGAAGCAGTCGCTGTACAAAATTGGACGAGGTACGCAATGAAGGCATATATATATATGATTAAGATTTATAGGATATATATCCTATAAATCTTACTCAATAATAAAACTATATAAAGCAATGGCTATAGCTACTATAACATATGGGCCTGAAACATGGACATTGACTGCAGAAAATAAAAGAATACAAACAGCTGAAATTAAATTCCTTATACCCATAGCAGAACACATGAAACTGGATAAAAAGCCAAACAATGATATAAGACAAAAATTAAAAATAGAATAATTAAGCAAAAGAATAACGGAATATTGAATCAGTTGGAACGAAAACTTTGAAAGAATGCCAGCAAATAGGATACCCCATGAAGCACATAATTATAGACACCAAGGACATAGAAACCCAGGACGTCCGAAGAAAAGATGGACACGGCGAGATTTTGGAGCCGGAACAGGCTAAAATGGCCTAAACCGTAGAGCAGAGGAAGAGGAAGCAATCTTAACTCTAGCGTTACCGGGGGGGGGGGGGGGGTAATTTTACGCCCATCTTCTGTAATTGTTTATATTGCCTTTTAACTGTTTGCATAAAGGCATGCAACTAATAACTAATGTCAATCACCGTTTTTTCTACTGAAATGCGTAATAGCTTCAGGTTTTATTGTTGGTCTTTTAAAGAAACACTGAAATGTCTAGGTGCTCATAAAGTATGGTCATGTAAAAAGCAAAATATTATAGTTAATGTTAAACATTACCTTTATAAAATGACAATTATAATGCCAAATTTTAAAATAAATTTCTTTTAAAAATTGCTCAGACATTTTGTTACCCTCCGCTGGTAGCCTTAAGTTCTGGCATAAGGCCTGGCATTTCTATGGTTATGAATCGAACCCAGAACCTCCCGAATGCAGGCCACAGTTGTTATCACCTGAGACACCCCGCTCGGTTGAAAACTGTGTGGGTGCAGTAGGCAATTTTCCTAATCCCTGAAGTGGAGAGGAGAAAGATGAAGAAAAGGAAGAAAAAGAAGAAAATTTAAAAAAGAATTCCTTTCCTGTTGCGCAGAGGAATAATATTAGAAGTGAAGTGGTGTGGTAGCATAAAGACTAAAGTTGCCCAAAGTTCATTTCCTTGTGCGGGATGAATTTCGTTATCCAAATATGATTTTATTAATGTTTTTTGCTGGTTATTTTAGCTTGAAAATGCAATAGCACGGATCTCAACATGTTTTCCGGAGATTTTTCCTTGATGTGGCAACCAACAACGCAATTTTCTCTGGTTTGTTTCTGAGATACCTACTCCGTTCTTAGCAACGCTATAGATTTTCTTATAATGCGTCGGTTTTCTCAGATGTACGTTTCCCCTCCTTAACCTATAAGCCGCAAAGTGAAATACGACCAGGGGAGGTGTAAGAAATTCTGAAAATGTGCCTTGTGAGAGGGCCACTACCCCAAATGAATGCGCTGCACTGCGGATTTCCACCAGTATTGCGAATGCTACGTTTCCGGGATGGTAACATTACTTGGAAATGTTATTCTTCTTTAAAAATGAAATTTATATTGGTTAGGCTCACAAAACTCAGCAGGATATTTATCGTTTTACTTTGAAGCTTGGAATGAAGAAGGAAATGAAATATATTCGTCCACGGGTGCGTGTGAATCTGCTGAACAGTATGGAAGGGGATTATTTCAAGGGGAGATCTAGGTTGTAAACGCCTAGATTTCATAATAAAAAATCTGATGTGTTGCACTCACATGACTTTCTCTACTCTTGTACTAACCATTCTTACAAACTCTTATTCCTATATATTTTTCGTGTTAAGATAAACATTTGTATAACTTATTGCTTATTTCCTTGTAGGTACAAGGGGAATATTAGAATACAGTAGGCTTTGTGCGATAGTCAAATGTTTTAAAGCTTTGGGATTCTGTTGCCTTTGCCCACTTAACATATAGAAAAATGAACAACGATGATCCTTTTCACAAAAGTTCTAAGTTTTCCGGAACTCACACACATAATAAGGAATATCTCCGAAATGGTTCACCCCACAAGAAAATTTATTGACACATAAATTGTGTTTTTAGTAAGATCTACATTTTTCGTGTAGTATGATTTGGTCTATCTCTAACGGTTTACCAGTTATGCAAAAGTCGTCCAGAGTAAATACGACTACAGGGGCTTTAGCCAGAAATTTCAAGATATACATTTCATTTGTCATCAAAATATCTCAAACATATAACATTTTAATCAAAATCGTTAGAGCCATTTTCAAGAAAATCAAAATTTTCGAAAAATTTTTCATGTAAAGGGTAGTTTAGGGTGGGGCTATTTTATTCAAAATCTTCGTGTCGCATCCTTGAAGGACATTAAACTTAAATACCAACTTTGGTTTTTAACCGACTTTTCGTTTTTGAGTTACGCTGTCCACAGACTGACAGACTGACAGATTGACAGACTGACAGACTGACACACAGACTGACACACAGACACACAGACACACACACACGGACCTTTTTCTAAAAATGTTTTTTTGGGATTCAGGGGCCTCAAAACATATATTTCCGGTGAAATCTCGACATCGAATTTTTGGGCGGAATACAATACTTCCCCTACTTACCAGTAGAGAAAGTAAAAATGACATGACTTTCTCCACTCTTGTACAAACTTTTTTAATTCCTCCATCTATTTCATGTTAATCGAGATAAACATTTACAGAACTAGTTATTAATTTTCTTGTAGACGCCAGAGGAACGTGCAAATAAGTAGACTCTAAGCGTTAGCCGTTTCAAAGCTGGTCGCTATGTGATGACTTTCAAAGTACACTATCTTTGCATGGTCATGAAATAACAAACATCACTAAGCTACCTGTGCACTGCGTATTTTTAATATCACGAAATATATTGACTAAGAGAACCCGCAATCACTTTGATCGTTTCACTGCAAAGGGTTTCCTAAGATTAAAGTTGAAGCTAGTTCGTTTTTACAAGGCACTGTGAAAAGTATTGGAACATAAAGGTAAACGAATATTAGGAACTGCTGAAAACAGCATTCTAACAAATAATAAATACAAATTAAAGTTGAAATGAAACAGTCTTATGTATTTGGCTGAATGGTAATTCTTGGAAGTTCAATGCGCTGACGGCTAGCTCCCAAAACATATATTTCATTGGCTTACTACAGCTGTTTTCGTTCATAATTGAATGTAACCAACAATGTGTGTTATAACTTGCGAATACCGCATTCAAGTGTTTCCATCATGGTAACAAGCACTTGTGATGAAAGGAAAAACGGGAAAAAAAAACTTAATGAAAGGTACAAGAGCCTGAAAGTCGCAAGTAATAAAGACCAATTTTCGGAAATGGTGAACTCTACAAAGAAATTTAATATGAAACAAATTTTGTGTTGTAACGATATCAACATTTCTTACAGTAATATTTTGCGTATCTCTCAGGTTTACCAGTTATGCAAAAGTCGTCAAGAGTAAACAAAACTACATGGGCTATAGCCAGAAAATTCAAAATATACATTTCATTTGCCGTAAAAATATCTTAAACACATAGAATTTTAGTCAAAATCGTTAGCTACTTTTGAAAATATTAAAATGTTCAAAAAATTCTCCATTTAAAGGGTAATTTAGGTTGGAAAGATTTTCTTTAAAATCTTTGTGTCGTATTCTTGTAAGATGTTAAGCTAAAATACCAACCTTGGTTTTAACAGACTTTTTGTTTCTGAGTTATGCTGTTCACACACACACACGCACACACGCACACGCACACGCACACGCACAGGTACATAGGCACATAGGTACATAGGCACACAGAATACAGTCCTTGGGAATAGCTCCGCAAAATTATTAGTCTAAATGTGTTAAAAGGCTTAATGAAGTACAGTCGGTGCAGTACCACGTACCTTTTTGATTGCAATATTTCCCAGCAACTATGCAATTACTTACTGTTAGTGTTTAAAGTACAGGAATGAAGAAGGCCATTAAGGGAATATGCAATGACCTATCTTGACAATGTGAAAATGTGTCATATATAAGTAACATTTTCTAAGTGACTATACAACCTAGAAAGCTGAAATTGTTGCAGTTTGTAGGTGCAATATTCTTATAATAGCTGAAATAACAGGTTTTCAAGAAGTCGAATAGTTTTTAAAAAACTTTTTCTTCTTCTGAATCCCTCCACCAAAAAAACATTTAGAGTGCGTGTTAAAAATGTTGTCAAACGATTTTTAAAACACGTATTTCAATGTATGTAAAACACCAACAAACAACTCCGAATAATTTCAGATTAAAATATCTATTAATTAACAACTGTGAAATGTTTCTTATTGCCGAAAATTTTAACTTATGGAAAATGAGCTCCAAAGATGAAACGTTTAGTGCAAGCTTTGTTTCTCAGAATCCTTTTCAGTTTGCATTTGTATCCTCCTTTAAGCACCTCTTTTAAGCTGGTTTGCTTGACTTCAGAGGTTACAAAGCTTATTTTTTTTGCACCCTGAGCCTCTCTTCCTCTACTCTGTGCATTGCATCAACAGTATTTGAGCCAGGACTTAAACCTAACAAGTGCACTACTTCACACTATTCTTTCCTTCGTTGTAGGTAGTCACTTTTTTAGTTTTTATTGATTCATCTTTTCCTATTAACGTCCTCCAACGTAATGTCATATCGGACGGTGAGTGAATGAAATGAGTGAAATGATACTCAAATGAGGGCGACGTCCATAGAGCTTTAAGTTACCCGACATTCTCTTCTCAGGATAAGGGAAAACCTCGGGGGAAAAACCTTATCCGGATAACTCACCCTAAGCGAGATTCGCACTCGCGACCTCTTGGACGTGAGGCAGACACGCTACCACCACGCTAACACCACGCTACAAAGGCGGGCGTAGGTGGCCACAGCGTCATATACTTCAAAGTGCAAGTTATTAATCCCTACAAATACATTTTTGGGGATGCGACTCCAATTCACACTGACACACGTTTTGTGTATTTTGTATAAAATCAGTCCCTAATTGGTTTTAGTGTTTCCATTATGGCAAGTAGTAAACTTTGAGAATGGTTATATTTATCTCCTGTAACCAGCCCTCTATTATTTACACCAACTGTCTGCACCAGCTGACCGCCTCCGGAGTGCAGTGATAGCGCTCCTGGCTCTGGCGCGGAGGACCCGGGTTCGGTCCCCGGTACCGGTGTGGAAATTTTCCCCCGCTGAAGGTCTGGCACGGGGTGCACTCAGCCTCGTTAGTTCCAGGAGAGGCCATTTGAGGAGCTATTTGAAGGAGAAGTAGCGACCTCAGGTCGTGAAGGCCGAATAACTAGCCACGTCCCACCCTCCAACACCGCATCCCATTCATGACGCCTGTAGTCGGCAAAGGTGGGGCACGCAACGGCCTTGGCACTTCATGGGCTGTTACGCTGGGGGTTTAGTTTAGTAGTCTGCACCAGCTGGACACACACCATGATTGCGGTTGTCATTTGTTGACAAAGAAACAACGATGATGTCCATGCCCATGTTGATTTTCTGTTTTATTTCTACATTTTCTAGGTTTTGTCTTATTGCAAGACCACAAAACCTCTGCATCCTCTCAATGACATCATCTGTGAGTCTGTGCCTTCCATCAACTGTCTTTCCATCACTAAGAACTTTTTCCCCCAAAGAAACCTTCAGTTTTCTTAGTCGACAACACATCCTCTTCTGGACATGACCCACACATTCCAGTTTTTCAATTCTTACATTTTCTCCATATGGCTGTAGTGCTACAACTTCATTATATGCTTTAGAGTCATTATCTCTTAAGTAATTAGTGTAACGCACTTTATGGTACTTTTCAGACCACCGAATATTTGTTTAACTCCTGAAACTTCCATTCTTCCACTAGTGCTACTGTAATTGTCTGTACGAAATTGCGTGCAGCCATAGTTAACCTATCTCTGGGATAAATATCGAGGTAATTCAAATGACATAATGAGAAGAAGCGTCATGCCTGAATATAAGACAATAATCCAAAAACTGAATTTTTTTTACCGAAACCCCATTTCCTGTCGCTTAAGAGGCGTACTAATGTTGATTCAAGTGGCAAACATGGATTTCGTGATCATTTTAGAGGTAGAGATACCGGAAATAAACTTTAGAGTTTGAAATGTGTTTGCGTTTTCTGAAACTCACTTTTTTTACTTTCAGTGTACATTTGGTCAAAAGCAATTACACACAAAGTAATCAAATGTTTCAAATTCCTTTATCATTTCATTACGAAGTATTCAACGCAGAGATTTTGTTTCTGTACGCAAATTTATAGTACCATCCCTGGAGAGAGGAGTGGTATTTCTTTTTTAAACTCGTGGTATTAATATTGTAACAAAACGACAATTTGACAGTCCCATATCTGACGCCAGTGTAATAAAACCGGCAAATGTCCAGTCCAGTTACTTTATCTCACTTTATTTTCCTCGAAACATTTTTCACACATACAGTTTCCCGGTCGACGTTAACAGAGTCCAGTCTTTCGTGATATTACAACTTACGACTGTTTTCTCCTATTACAGTTGACACACTCCTTGCGGTCTTTCAACACTTTCTCTGTCTCTCAAATAGCTGACTTTGACGATACAATCATTCGACAGTGGTTAACTGCTATGTTATCTTCCTTTCGACGCAGCTGACACACACACACACACACACACACACACACACACACACACACACACACACACACACACACACACACACACACACACACACACACACACACACACACACACACACACACACACACACACACACACACACACACACACACACACACACACACACACACACACACACACACACACACACACACACACACACACACACACACACACACACACACACACACACACACACACACACACACACACACACACACACACACACACACACACACACACACACACACACACACACACACACACACACACACACACACACACACACACACACACACACACACACACACACACACACACACACACACACACACACACACACACACACACACACACACACACACACACACACACACACACACACACACACACACACACACACACACACACACACACACACACACACACACACACACACACACACACACACACACACACACACACACACACACACACACACACACACACACACACACACACACACACACACACACACACACACACACACACACACACACACACACACACACACACACACACACACACACACACACACACACACACACACACACACACACACACACACACACACACACACACACACACACACACACACACACACACACACACACACACACACACACACACACACACACACACACACACACACACACACACACACACACACACACACACACACACACACACACACACACACACACACACACACACACACACACACACACACACACACACACACACACACACACACACACACACACACACACACACACACACACACACACACACACACACACACACACACACACAAACTGGCTCTCAACTCTCATTGCGTCGTCTCCTTATATACCGAGGATGACGTAAAGGGATCTTTCTCGAACTCCTATAAATACGCGGCCACGGAATGCTTCTTGAAGAATCTCGAAATCCCCTTTTACGTGCCGCGCACTTTGTTGTCACGTGTTCACAAACAGTCGTGCGAGGCTACCTGACCTTGAACGTCTTTGATACACTTATCGCCTGTGGTGGGAGGCAGCCCGGTCCCAAGCTTTTGTTATGTTAACACTGACGTCGGCCGGCGTCACAATATGTTTTATAAAGGTAAATAATGAGTATTGTAAAAATGTATCTGCAGAAATTTGCCATAAAATGTAAAGAAAATGTATACAAAGTATCAGTTGCATGTCTATAACAGTTTTTTAATAGGTTCCCTATATTGAGCAATGTCAATTATAACCCGGCACGATTCAAAGCAAAATTTCAGACAAAAGTATGCAGTTAGTTGTTCTTAACCACATTACATTTTAAATTGTTAGCTAAAAACACTATGTTTTATAATACATTTAACATCTTTTGTCACTTTGACATTAGTTTGCCATTAATGGTTATTTTGAGTGGTTAAAGAAATGTCCAGCTACTACGTTAGTACCATTATACGAGACGTTATCATGAGGCACAACACGAAACAGCGTGAGTTTATTGTGTTCTGTTTTGCTCGAACGGAGGCGCAGGTGGACTGCCAGCTTGAATTTATAGGGAAATCCCTTGCTGTCGCTGTTTAAAGGGACTGACTGGTCTTTCGTGAAGGCAAGATGGGACAGGTTGTAGGATTTGCTCCAAGTTACTTCTAGTTTTCCTAACCTGCATTCACGGAAAGTGAACCGGAGCTATGTCAACAGTCAGCAGCACGATCACTTCATCGGAAAATGCAAACAAATAGGTAATGTAAATGTGCTTCCTCAACTTGCGGAAAGCAAGTTGGCGCATCCAAGACAACACCACGCTTACGCTACTTACTCAAATCTGTACCTTTATAACTAGTACCCATTCGCGCAACTAATGTAGGTTATTTGGGCCAGCACCAACACCGCCAGCACCACCATAATCACCAACGCCACAGCCAGCACGGCCGCCGCCACCACCGCCACCAAACTCGCCACCGCCACCATATCCACCACAGTCACCGCCACCACCGCCAACGCCACCACCATTACCTCCGCCGCCGCCAACACGGACACCACCACCGTCGCCACCACCACTACAGCCACCACCACCAGCGCTACCACCACAGATGGCGCCCCTACCACAATCACAACCACCACCACCGCCACCGCCGCCATCAGCACCACCGCCACCATCATCACAGCCACCAGCCCCACCACCGCCGCCGCAGCCACCTCGCCCACCACCACCGCCGCCACCGCCAACACCGCCACCACCATCACAGCCACCACCGCCACCACTACCACCGCCACCACCTACACCGCCACCACCACCACCACCGCCACCGCCGCCATCAGCACCACCGCCACCATCATCACAGCCACCACCCCCATCACCGCCGCCGCAGCCAACTCGCCCACCACCACCGCCGCCACCGCCAACACCGCCACCACCATCACAGCCACCACCGCCACCACCGCCACCACCTACACCGCCACCACCACCACAACCGACACCACCACAACCGCCACCACCACCGCTGTCGCCGCCACTGCCACCACCCCAACCACCACCATCTCCACCACCACCGTCACCACCGCCACCGCAAACACCACCACCACCGCCGCCACCACCACCAACAACAACAACACCACCGCCAATATCATCACCGTCGCTATTACCATCTTCACAACCGCCACCGCCGCCACCACCGCCACCGTCACCACCGCAACCACCGTTACCACCGTTACCACCGCAACCACCGCCACCACCGCCATCACCGCCACCACCGCCAGCACCACCATAACCACCAACGCCACTGCCCTAGGTTAATAGGGTATTCAATACCGGACTGGATAAGTAAAGAAAAGTTTATCTTGTATATTTAAACGAGCAATTCTTGTATATAAATATATTCCGCGCAACTTGGAAACGGCTCTAACGATTTCGATCAAATTTTGTATTCAGATAGGGTTTTGCTTTTTAAGTTCATCTATATAGGTGTAATTCACGAAAAAACGCGATTTTACATAAAAAAAATAGCATTTTTTTATTCCGCTTCAACAGTGCAATTCTTGTATATATTCCTGGTATTTCAGAAACGGCTCTAAAGATTTGCTTAAATTTTTGTACACATGCATATTACATTCACAGTGTTTTCTCTACTCACTTTTAGGTAACACATTCACATTTCTTTCTCTACTCACTCTTCTACAAATATGTCATGCAATTTTCTGTATGTTTGAAATAGAGATGCTGCATATTACACTCACAGTTGTTTCTCTACTCACTTTTAGGTAACACATTCACAACTCTTTCTCTACTCAGTCTTCTATAAATAATTTTTCATAAAAAACATGCTTTTGCATGAAAAACATTTTTATCCCGACTTTTAAAATTAGTCATACCTGTATGTTTTAAATAGAAATGCTATTACATTCACAGTTTTCTCCTCTCACTATTAGGTAACACATTCACATCTCTTTCTCAACTCACTCTTCTACAAAGAAGTCATACAATTTTCTGTATGTTTGCAATAGAAATGCTACATATTATATTCATACTGTTTTCTCTACTCACTTTTAGGTAACACATTCACATCTCTTTGTCTGTTAACTCTTCTACAAATAAGTCATACAATTTTCTGCATATTTGAAATAGAAATGCTGCATATTACATTTACACTGTTTTCTCTACTTGTTTTTGGGTAACACATTCATAACTGTTTCTCTGCTCACTCTTCTAGAAATAAGTCATACAATTTTTCGTATGTTTGAAATAGAAATGCTGCATATTACATTCACAGTGTTTACTCTACTCACTTTTAGGTAACACCTTCACATGTTTTTGTCCACTCACTCTTCTACAAACAATTCATGTCATCTATACAACTTGGATGTTTGTATATATCTAACTGTTCATCTCGAAAACCGCTTAACCGATCACCGCGAAATTCGGCACGTATATGTATTTTTTTTTTCATGGAGAGTTTTTATGGTAACAATTTTACTACACAATATATTACTTTCAAATGGTTTTCTACTCGCTTTTCTTTTACGTAGCGCATTCATGTATCCTCTGTTTGCCCTTCAACATATAACTCATATAATATTCTAGGATTGAAATATAAATGCAGCGTATTACATTCACACGATTTCCTCCACTAATTCTTCCTTTACGAGACACAATCAGTCTTCTTTCACTATTCACCCTTCAACATATAATTCATACAGTTTGCTATATGCTTGAAACAGAAATACAACGTATTACATTCATACTACTTTCTCTACTCACTTTTGTTTTACGTAAAAATTCACATGTTATTCCCTATGGCTTATCAACTTCATACATACCAACGGCTATACATATCTTATGTTGAAGAGTGAGTAAATTCCAAAACAGGTTGACCGATCGCCATGAAAAGTGACATCTAATTTTTTTCATGGCGAAGGTTTTTATGCAATCCATTTTACCACGCAATGTATTACGTTCTCATGGTTTTCTCTACTCCCTTTTCTTTTTCCTAACATACTACTCCCTCTTCTGCAAACAATCCATACATTTTTCCATACACTTGAAATATAAGTGCAACGTATAACATTCACATGGTTTTCCTACTCATTTTTCTTTTACTAAACAATCACGTTTCTTTCACTACTCCCGCTTCGACGAACAATTACGAACAATTCATACAATTTTCTATATGTATGAATTCACATGGCTTTATCAACCAGCTTTTCTTCCAGTAGTATTTGTTATTCTTCAACATTGCTTTTGGTTAGTGTCGCTCCTGTGTTTTAATAAAAAATAAAGAAATAGTTAAAAAAGTAAAGTAATCACAATTGTTGTCAGGAGTGCGACGAAAAGCACGATATGGAACAGTTGATGAAACAGATGTTAGTCAAGATGGGCATAATGGGAAAATAAATGAATTCCGGAATGCGGCAGAGGAAACAAATATGAAAACCGAATTGGAAAAATGTAAACTACGGAATAGAAAATATGGGAACAAAAATGGAAGCCAAATTGAAAATGTAAACTTCGAAACGGAAATGATGAAGACGGGAATTCGAATATGAAGGCAGGTCTATCGGGGAATACTAACGAGCGATTGACCGGGGTTAAGGAAGCCATGGAAGATCTCGACGGAAATATGAAGGACCTTGGCCAACGTGTTAACGTCCTGGAGTTAATCACAGCACCAAAGAACTAAACTCCATAATGGAACAAATGCTCGACGAATACGTCAAACTAGGTGGATATCTGTGGGGGAGGCCTGCTTTCAGCAGTACACGTTTTACAGCTGAAATGATGGTGTTTATGAAATATTTGTATGTATTTCTATATCTCTTGTATCTCGGACATTACTCTTAACAATTGCGACAAGTAGTTTTATTTAGTTAACGTTTTGGCTTTCATTTTTACCTAAATAAGTATCTTCTCCCACAAAAAAACAAGAGTTCACAAAAACAGAGGCGAAAAACGCCGAGCGAAGCTCGGTCGCCCAGGTACTACATATTAAACGAACTTAAATACATATTGTGATAATGAATAAGAAAACTAAATCCATTTTTCCTTTATGCCAAAAGTATTAAGATACACAACTACACAAATTTAATATTTGGTTATCTGCCCTTTCCTTGTATGATGGTCCTCAATCTTCTAGTTCTGGTAACATAAAAGCTTATTTGCTTCAATTCTTCTAGAGTTATCCGTTTCAGATTATCTTTGTAATTAACCGGTTGTTCAAACTGTTCCGTAATTCATCCAGATATTTTTAATAGCATTTCCGTCTGGAGACTGAGCTGGGGTGTTCAGAATATTAGGGACATTATATACAATCCAAAGTTTGAATATATATGCCATGTGCTTGGGATGATTATTCTGCTGAGAGTAGAAACTCCTATCTAAACCCAACTTTCCAGCACTAACTTTCACATTTTGTTTCAGTATGTTCAAATAGACATACTTGTAATAATTGATGGGAACATGGACAAGTTTATCCATAACTACTGAAACCATATATCCCTAACCCAAAACACCAGCGCCTCTGTGTTTGACTGTGGCTTGCCTGCTTAAAACACCCCATTCTTTATTCTTCTGTCGCTATACCTTCACTTGACCATCACTGTAGTACACAATTTACTTTCATCCGACCACAATACACTGTCCGTGGACTCCTCATTTTTTCCAAGAAATTCCTCTGCAAACTGCTTTGCGCCTTTTCTGATATGTTTTACTGACGTAGGGTTTTCGCAGCGGTACTCTGGCACTATTCAGCATTCTGGTGACAGTTCGGAAATTTGCAGTTTTTCCTAAGTTTTCTCTTAAATGGGCTGTGATTTTAGGTGCTGAAATTTCCAGCTCTTTCTGCACCATTCTGACAATCCCTAGCCTAAGCTTAGATGAACGCCCTTGTCTTGCACTGCTGATGACTGTTTTCCTTTTTGTGCTTTTTTATGATGCTGAGTATTGCTTCACGGCTTCTTTTAAGAGCAAGAGCTGTTAGTGCAAACGTTTTTCCTTGATTATAAAGGTTAACAATGACTTTTTTCCTTAATCGTAGTTTGCAGTCCTTTGCGCCCTATTGCGGTTTAAATGCGCTAACTACACACCCTACTGATCTATGATAGCACAGTACCGACCTAACAGACACGGCACCTACGTACTGTTGACATTGTTTGTGCCATCAAATTGTCCAAGCATAGTACGAGATGATGGTAAGCACATTAGAATATTTTGTGAAAGAAGAGCACTACTAATACTTGAGAAAATGGAACAAAAGGTAGTCACAAAGAAAAGGCACGTGAGTGGTTTTAAATGTAATTATGCTGGTTCAACATTACATATTACGTCTGCTGAATACTTTTGTCTGTCTCTGTATATATAAAATGGTTATAGACAGCAGATGTGAAGTGAGTGGCTAGTTGCCCTGAAAGACGGGTAAAGAGGCTGGCAATAACTAAAGTGAAAGTCTCTTAGGAGAGAAAAGAGGAGGCAGTATCGATGAGTGATTCCCCAAATGACTTTTACTTGAAGATTGGAAACTTGGGGACATAGGCTGTAGACCGAGGTGGTCCTTTGGGGAGAAAACGCCAAGGAAGAGACCTAGACGAACTTGGCGGATAAGTAGAAATGAGAGAAAGAAGGAAGAAGTGGAGCAAGTTCGCGGGTCAAGTCCGAAGACGAGGTACAAGCTAAAAAGAAGCTAAACTGCTCACGCCTCAAGTCCCCAGGGATGACCATGGCAGACAAATCCACTTTCTTTTCTGCAGCCTGCTGTTCTTGCCACTCTTGATTCTTTTGCAGCCAAGGTGCCATCTAGTCCCTTTCCCAACGCGTTGTTCCACAACTACCTATTATACTGAGTATTTCAAGTGATTCTATGACTAAACCATGGATCTTTACATTGAAAACTATTCCTTTCTTAGCTCCTGTTGCAACTAAAATTGTTTTTGTGTATTTAATGACCAGTTAAGCCAAAGTATCGATGAAATTTTCTGAAAATTGCCTAAATTTTTACATTTACCTTTGCACTTTTATCATGCCTATTGTTTCTAATTTGACATCACACTTTCCTTTTCTCAATATCACCCATTTTTAAAGCTCCAGGAGGACATTTAAATGACCTAGTGCGGGTGGAGGTTCCTCGCTAAACTTCGTCGCTACAACTTTCAAATGCAATTTTCGTTTTCACTGCTTTGATTTCACTCTCTTGTAGGGAATTTTGCTTCGGAGAGGTTGGCTGCACTGAACTGAATTCGATATATCGACCTGAAATGCCATGAATCCGACGCGAGTTTTTGCTTATAAAGGGAGATGTGGCGTCATGCAGTTGTTAATCAGTCAGTCTTAGTTTGTCATTGAGTGTGGAACAATATAGCTGTGTGGGTGTGGGTGCGGGCGTGCGTATGCGTGTGTGCGTACAGTCGTCGTGAGAGAACCGCCACGTCATGGATGAAGATAGCGAAGCAGTTAATGAGGGTTGAGAAATCGTATCCTCAGAGTTAATGTTTGTGGGACAAGGGGAGAACTGAAAGACAAAACTTGTGTATTAAGCTAACGAGAAGACAGCAGCTGTGAATTGCAATATCACGAAGGACTGTAGACTGTGTTAACGCCAGTAAAAGAGAACTATGTTGTGTATTCAGGTAGAAGAAAACAAAGTGACAGAAAAGAAGTTACTGGACTGCATGTTGCCGTTTTGTCACACTGGTGTCAGAATTGGGATTTGTTGAACTTGCAATTTGTTACAATATCATGTATTTCAGTCTTGAACTGTACAATTTCCTATACTGTACTTTTGTTTTGGAAAATGTAGAATGTTTCCAGGGACAGTTTAGACATTATAGTAGACTCAAGTGCAACTGTATATATTGTAATTTTCTTTGCTTTTTGATAAAAAACTGTCCTCATTTTTCAACATTGCGCATTTATTAAGTTATGAGTGTTATTTTGCTCCATAGTTTTTAGAGTCTATTTTAAATTTTATGAACTCTAAATGATGCACTGAAAGAGCCAATTTTAGTCAGCTGAAGTACACATTTTACGACCTAAAAGTCCAAGACCTAGTTCTGACTTTCGACGCTTTGTGATGTTTGGTGAATCGGATTAATTCGAACGGGACCTTGCGCAATAAATGTATACCTTATGCACTAGAAGTAAGTTTGAGTCTAGTGGAACTGGCAGAATTTAGCTCTAAATGCAGTGTTTAGGAAAAATACCCTTTAACCAGCTTTGGAAATAGAGACGTCTCGATTACCTCTGTCGGCTTACAAAGCGAGATAATTGGGTCAAGAGACGAAAGTGGGTCGACTGTAATCTGTACTTCCAGGATATAACGCTATAGTGCTATTCCTTCTATAGCACATACATTCACAAGTTAATTAACTGGAAGAAATGAAGTAAGCTTATTAAGTTATACATCTTTTTATCATTATTATTACTTTCTTTACTGATTACTATAAGCATAAACGTGCATAAACATACACTTCCATTAACCTAAGATACAATATGCATGTTTACACTGTGGAAAACTATGGTATCTGTACCATATAGGACTTTGTGCAAAAAGAAAGAAAATATGTGAATATGCAAATATGCAAACCATCAACGTATGCAGGTATGACTATTTGTCGTATTCATCACAAAAGTTAAGATACGGAGATGTTAATGGAAATAGGCGTTTAAAGACACTATGAATATAGAGAATGTTTAAAAAAAGTGTCCGATATTGCAACAGGAGTTGGGATGGCTCAAAACTAGAATAAATGTTCCTGTAAATATATGTCTGGAAACAAATACGTGTTGACATACGAGTCATTTTACAAAAATGTGCAACGTATCCTCATTTTTATGGGGTTGGCCTACACCAATGTCTTTAAATGTCCCCATAGCCAGAAATCCAATGGACTGAGGTTCGGCGAACGCGGAGGCCATGCTACTGGGCCTTCTCGACCAATCCATCTTCCATTAAATGTTTGGTTTAAGTATCAGAATCACTTTAGTCCCAATGTGTGGGCATGAATTGTGGGAGATAGACTCCTAGGATCATACATTTTACCGAACAGATTAACAGGTACTATGTATCATTGATTATAATAAATGGTAAATAAATAAATAATTATTTATTTATGTTACCAAGCTTACTGTTGGTATTTTTAAACACTCAAGGCGTGTGTGGGCAATGTTTTAAGAGGTTGAATCAGAAACTGAAAAATTCAATGCCATAGCTGGGATTTCTTATTAAATCTCCTCTGGTACATTCTTTAATTCTTAATAATCTCATTTTTGCAACTTGTATTTTGCGTTTATCTCTTTCTTTTAATATCCATGACTTAAGTACCGGAACTGCCATAGTTTTAAAAAATTTCAATTTCATTTCTTTGCTTGGCTTATTATTGAAGGTTCTTGTTATAGTTCCGCATGTATGCTGGAACTTATTTTCTTGTTTTCTACATCCTTGTGTAAATCATAGCTTACTTCACAACCTAAATATTGAAAATTCGAGAGCCGTTCGAGGCATTTATTTTCAATACCTGTTTTTGACTTTACCGGATATTTTGCTCAATATGCCATTATTTTTGTCATTTTTATGGACATACTTAACTGATATTCCTTTCTCAATAAATAGGCACATGTACATTGATCGACAGAGGCTCTCTTCACCGTCCTCTATTATTGCTACGTCATCCGCTTAAAGAATCACATTTAAAAATGTATAAAAGACATTGAAGAAATATTCATCTGAAACAGTACTTCTTCCTTGTAAATAATTTGCAACACATATATCCATGCATATTTTAAGTATACTTAACTATTTTGGGAATAATAAGTATTAAAATATATAAATTGGTGAATTCAATTGTGAAAAACGTACAGAATATTTAAGCAACTCTGTACCTGGGTTTCAGTTTGTACATATTGTGACAAAAATGACAGAAGTCCAGTCCAGTTACTTTTTTAACTTTTTTCTTCTAACTGAATTCACAAAACACAGTTCTCTTTTATTGACCTTAACACGGTCTTCAGTCCTTTGTGATATTACAACTCACAACTGTTTTCTTTTCTCCAGAGACACCTTGAGCTAATGGTAGTCTGGTCGACTGAGTTTCAACGTAACCATAATTACCTAGCTACACTAGCCGTACTAGTTGTCTTTACCGGACCTAAACTGCATCGCTAATGAATGTAACTCAACATTTGGCGTTAATGTTAGCATCCGGAGATTATTTATTGCAATTATATACTATCTTCCTATCATTTGTTTATAAAATTATACATCTTACCGGTCAATAATTCCGGTATCATAATACCATCATTACCAAGCGAGATGTGTGAGGCTCGCATACGTGGGTTCGATTCCCGAGCCAAACCTCCTGACCCATGTTTTGTTCGGGTGTTTCCCCAGGTCACTAGGAGATTGCTGGGAAGGATAGTTACATCCCCTGATTTTCCTGTACCCACATTTCGCTTCATTAATCATTTCAATTCATTGCTGATCCCAGTTGTGCTTTCAGGGCCGCGAAGGCGTTAGGTGCAGCTTGGCAGGGATGATATGCGCCCACGAACTCTTTCCGCCCGTCGTTGTCCGTGGAATCCGTGTACCGGGGCGTTGGACCCCACCAGGGTCCCCCTAGGAAGGTCCTGGAGGTCTTAAGACTTCGAGGTGTCGTCCAACCTGGGAAACCTTAGGAAACTCTACAAATATCTGTACGATTATTCTGAATCTAAATTCGATGGAAAAAGATAAAGCAAATATAAAAATTACCGAAGATGACGAATTAGAAGAATATTACAAAAACCTGTGGAATGTAAAAGGAGATGAAAAAGATTGGGGAGTAAATAATTCATATAGAACAGAAGTATACCAATTAGAAATAGAATAACTATTTGAAAACATTGCTAAAAGGAGAAATAGGAAAACCTGCGGAATTGATAGCATTACCCAGAATTGCTTAAATATGCCTCTAGGAAATTACATGAAAAATTACTGTATCTGTATAACAAGTGCTGGGAAAAGAAAGAAATACTCCAAGAATGGAAGACAGCAAATGTGATGTCAATGTTTAGGAAAGGAGAAAGAACAAGACCTGAAAGCTATAGTTTATTATATATCAGTTTATTATATGCTGTGTACAAAATATATGCCAAAATAATAAGTGTACGGTTAAATAATATAACAGATGCAATATTCCTAGAAGAACAAACGGGTTTTAGAAGAGGAAAAGGTGCCACTGATAATGTTTTTATTATAAAACAAATTATAGAAAAAGGAACAGAACAAAACTTAGACACCCACATACTATTTATTGAATATTTTAAAACTTTTGACAAAGTATCACAAACGATACTGTAGAAGATTTTAAAACTCACAGACATATCACTACAACTAATTGAAGTTATAAAAAAGTATGTACACTGATACAAAAATATAAATAAAGGATTCCAGTGGCAATTGTAAGGTTGTCTCTTATCTACTGCACTTTCTAATTTGTATATTGACGAAATAGTTCGAATTTGATCAAATAAAGTTAATGGAGATATATATCAGGAGTAAAACTTCACGCAGTTGATCAGATACTGAGGGCCACAAATGAAGATGACATGCAGAAAATGCTACATTGTTCAAATAAAATTCCCATTGAATATGGACCGAAAATACCAGCGAATAAATCCAAAACTATGACTTTTAGAAAAATGAATCCTATTAGATAAAAAATAGTGCTAGACAATATAATAATTGATCAGGTATCACACTTCAAGTATTTAGTATGCAGTGTCTCGTGCCACGGAAAGGCTGGTGTCACAGAGAAAATAAATAAATGCAACTGCATAACAGGTACGTTAAAAGAGCATTAAAAATAAAGCCCGTAAACGCTCCATAGTTAAATTGTATAAAATATAGCAGTACCAACGCTGATGTATGGTTCGGAAACATGGACATTAACAAAAAGGTATAGTACAACAATACACACCTCAGAAATGAAATATGTAAGACTAATAGCTGACTATACTGAACACGACGAAAACGAAGTCAGGAAAGAATTAAAGCTAGATGAAACCATAATATTGCTAATAGAAATCAATGGGAAGACATTTTCGAATGATGAATAATAACAGAATTCCTAAAATAGCTATAAATTATAAGTCCAAAGGCATAGGAAAGCGAAGAAGACCCAGGAAAACATGGGTAGACCAAATTGAAGCCGCAACGGATTGAAAGTCCAAAACCATGAAGCAGAAGTTGTTGTTGTTCTGGATCTGGCCACCCGTTGTCTCCTCTCACCTCATCCTTAGTTACAATAAGCCTGGCTTCCGTGAGGAACCCCCTCCGTATTTCTCTTGTTCCTGTTTCTATTCTTAATACCATCATTTGCTATCTCTTAGAGGAAGCCCGGCATTTAATTGCTACAAATATCATGATTACTTTTTTGTTGATTCCTCTTATACCAGCAGAGTAAAGGTTAAAGTTAAAGAGCTGTATCATACCCAAAGGTTGCCATTCACAAACGTTCGGAATGAAGCTCTTCCATTTGGATGGCATCCAAAAATGACGTCCTAAACTGAGGGTCAGTCACTGCCAGACCATTGCCAGCCGCTTCTTCATCAACAAGACGTATTTATTACTCTTTTTTTCTTCTGTATTTCGTTTTTTAATCAACTATTGTGCTTGTGTATAGAGAACGGATAAAAGAACTTAACATTGCTGCTGCGTATTACCTTCGAATGAAAACAAGCAAAAAGAAGAGACGGATGAAAAGGAGTGGTTGTTCAATACAGTAAATAGCTATCATGTGAACTGATGCATCAACTGTCCTTGGAGCCAGCGGATTAGTCAAGTTGTGTGAGAATGGACAAGCTATCGTGCTTTCATTTGCTAGAATTAGTAACTCAGTTTGCTAAAAAAACAAGATACACGTTTTAGAGAGGCAATAAACCTCGTGAGAGGCTTACAGAGACTCTTCGATTTTTGTCATCCTAATGTACATATGAGGACCTGAAATATTCAACTAGCTTACCTCATAGACTGCGTGTAAGAATACCAATACATGCATACCTAATCTCTTATTCTTAAAGGAATATATAAGGGTAAGTGGAGCTGCTCAAATATTAATTTTGCTTCATAATGCATCCTGTTTATTCAATGGAAAGAGTTCGGAGTATAAAAATCTGGCGTGTTGCACTCGCATGACGTTCTCTACTCTTCTACCACTGTTCTTACAAACGCCTATTCCTCTGCTTCTGTTAATCGAGATTAATATTTGCAACAATGGTATAATTGATAACTTGCCTGAAGAAATACAGTGGGACTTTAAACCAGGAATTCCAATTTATTACCTGCGGTGTCATTCTCCTACTTTCCCCTCCGATATGCTGTGTTGCGGGTGGTAGGACTTTACGGCAACACACTGAAGAACGAGACAGGTGGATGGGTTAAACCTACATTAGCACCACTACTTTAAGGGGAGTACTACTGTATGCCCACGACAAGAAGGCTAGAGGGGAATGAAGGGCAGAGGGGGCTTGAACTGTGCATCTACTCCGGTAGCGGACCTGTTTACTAGGAAATGAGTGTATGAGAGTGCATATTTCTAGCTATGGGTGAGTTATGTGACAACATTGTGCATTTTAAACGAGGCTAACATCCTTGTCATACTCGGAAACTAGGCATAAACACCGTGCGGGAAGCACAAAATGATTACGCTACACATTCCTAAGACTTGCCTTCTTGTCCTGGTCATACTGTACGTGTGATTCGTTCAAAATTGATTTTTTGGTTTGTGTCTTATAAAAGTCTACGAGAATTTACGAAACCAATTATGTATTACAATATGGGTACTCTTAATACTTAAGCCCTTAAAATGGGTATTCAAATATGGCCACGCACAAAATGATTACGCTACACATTCCTAAGACTTGCCTTCTTGCCCTGGTCATACTGTACGTGTGATTCGTTCAAAATTGATTTTTTGGTTTGTGTCTTATAAAAGTCTACGAGAATTTACGAAACCAATTATGTATTACAATATGGGTACTCTTAATATTTAAGCCCTTAAAATGGGTATTCAAATATGGCCACGCCCCTTTTAAGTACCAGTATCACCATCGATATTGAATTTGCTATAACTTTATAACTGCACAAATATTTGCTCAAGAATTGGCCAGAGAGGCTGAAATCAGGAGAAGGAGCTTAAACATGAAGAGTGAGGATGAAGAACCATAGGAACAAGGAGATTATAGTGCAAGAACGTTTAAAATTTGGTGAATTAGTGGAAAAAACACAATTTATTTTTTTGCATTTTTCCGCAAGTTTAAATCTTACAGCTTGAATACAATTTTCTCAGAAGCTCGTTAAGTTAGAAGGCTGAAATTTTTGGGATGTTACAAACCGTCTATTTTAACAAAGTGAGTGGCAGGGTAATATGTATTTATCTGCAATAAATTGAATTTTTAGTAATTAAAAATTAGGTATTTTAAGTGGAATAATATCCTTTTCCATAGACAAATTCTTTAGAGATTATATTTCACTGGATTAAAAAAAAACCTAATCCTCTCATATTGTTCACGATTAGCTACTTTGTCTCATAAAAATTGGAAGATCTGTAAACAAAATTGTAGCCGGTATGCGTCCCTAACTAATGATATGGATTTCTAAAATTTCATTTATACGCCTCACTTAAAAAGATAAAAATTATGAAGTGATATTAGAAATTTCATATTATCAGCGTGTCGGAAGATATACATTGGATAGATTTTCATTGCCTTATGGTAGATCTAACCTCCCTGATTTCTGATTTTGGAATGTATTTAGTTTCACATCACGCTGAGTGATAGTGTAGTCATTAAATGCAGGTCGCTATGTGATGGCTTTGAAATTCCATTCTCTTTGTATAGACATGGAATAACTAAATAAAGAAATAAATAAGTAAATAAATAGATGAGTGAATGAATAAATGAGTGAATTGAGAGAATGAATGAGTGAGTGAATAAAGAATAAATAACCAAAAAATGAAGAAACAAATAAAGAAAGATTTAACAAATTGAACCTAGAAAAAGTTATTAAAGATGAGGTATGACTCTAAATTACTTCCACATAGATCATTGATAAAGCATCGGCACTGAATCCTGAGATAGCTGGTTCAGTATTGGTCGTAGCCCTGAACATTTCTAGTCTTGCTCAACACTCCAAACTTAATTGTAATATGAGAATTTCATTAACAGTAAATCGCTAACTTATCTCCTAGAGTACATATGATAGAAGCACGTCGGTTACAGAGTTTGCCATATAATTCCTCTCCCAAGCTATCAGCTATTTCATCAATATTATCTTGATGGTTATTGGACTGTCCGCAAAAGAATGCCGTCCGGACTCACCACTCCGTGGGTGGTTAGCTTGATGCTAAGCCTGGGCACATGGTTGATTAACTCTGCCACAGTTTGATGAACGATGTCCAGCATGCTGCGACTTTCCTATCCTGTCACCAATTCCCTCGTTTGATGTTCCATCCTCTCCGCTGGTAAATAAGTAATGTAGAGCTCCATATTGCACTGCCGATGTTACCTTCGCCCCTCTACACTCCCTGCATACTCACAATCAATATTTACATAAAGTGTAGTGAAGCAGGTAAACTATTCATAGCACGTGAGACCACCGTAGGGTAGCAGAATCTACTTCAGGTCAGCAGCTGTGCATTTCCGTTCAGCACTTCTTATTTTCTCTACTAAGTAGCGTATTCTACTCAAACATTCCATGTCGAGGTTTCAACGGAAATACATGTTTCGGGCCCCCATGAATAAAAATAAAATTTTGGCCAAATGTCCGTGTGTGTCTGTCTGTCTGTCTGTGAACAGCATAACTCAAAAACAAAAAGTTCGTTAAAAACCAAAGATGGTATTTAAGTTTAACATCTTTCTAGGATACGACACGAAGATTTTGAAGAAACTTCCTCCATATCAAACTACTCTTTACCTGTAAAATTTTCCGAACATTTTGGTTATCTCAAAAATGACACCAACAATTTTGATTAAAATGCCATATGCTTAGGATACTTCTATGACAAATGAAATGTATATTTTGAATTTTGTGGCTATAACCCATGCAGTCCTGTTTACTCTTGATGACTTTTGTATGACTGATAAACTGTAAGAGATAGAACAAGTCCTATTATACAAAAAATGTAGAACTCGTTAAAACACACAAGTTATCTAAAAAGCATTTTTTAGAGTGAACCATTTCAGAGATACTTCTTGTTATTTGTGTGAGCTTTGCAATAACCATACTTTTCTCAAATGGAATTTCATTATTCATATTTCTATCTCTTGGCCGTGCGAAGAGAATGGAATTTCAAAGACTTCATATAGCCACCAGCTTTAAAGGACTTGACTATCGCCTAAAGCCTGCTGTATTCCCATATTCCCCTTGAACCTACAGGGAGATAACCAATAAATTAATTTCTGCACATCTTTATCTCAACTAACATGAAGAAGATAGCGGAATAAGAGTTTGTAAGAATAGTTAATACAAGATTAGAGAAAGTCATGTGAGCGCAACACATCAGATTTTGGTTTCTGCTAGTGTTTTGTGACGTAAACTGCACTCTGTTGAAATTGTCATTGCTAAATACGTATATGTCACATTTCTACAGATTTTGTAAACAACAAACTGAAAATAAATAAAGCGGCCTTCAATTATCCAAAGATATACAAACACTACGGAAAGTTTGCTCATATTGGGAAAGCACCAATATCGCTGCTTCTGTGAGATATCAAGGAAACAATCCAGGATAGAAATACTTTGTACTTCGCCAATCGTCGCTAAGCACATGGTAAATTTATCTACCATTACTGTATCTCATTCTTACTTTCTCTACTAAAAAGTAGAGGAAGCATTATATTCCATCCAAAAATTCGATGTCAAGATTTCACTGGAAATGTGTTTTGAAGCCCCGGAATAAACAAAAAGCATTTTTAGAAAAATGTCCGTCTATCTGTGTGTCTGCCTGTGGACCGCTTAACTCAAAAACAAAAGTCGGTTGAGAACCAAAATTGGTATTTAAGCTTAATGTCTTTCAAGGATGCGACACCAAGATTTTGAAGAAAATTGCTCCACCCTAAACGACCCTTTGCATGGAAAAATTTTCGAAAACTTTGATTTTCTTGAAAATGGCTCTAACGATTTTGATTAAAATGACATGTTTAAGATACTTTTATGAAAAATGAGATGTACCTATATTTTGAATTTTCTGGCTACAGCCTATGTAGTCCTGTTTATTCTGGATGACTTTTCAATAAATCGTAAACCGTAAGAGATAGACAAAATATTGCTGTAAAAATGTAGATCTCACTAAAACACACAATTTATGTCCGAACATTTTTTTTTTTTTTTTTTTTTTTTTTTTTGGTAGAGTGAACCATTTCAGAGATATTTTTTGTGATTTGTGTCAGTTTTGGAAAACAAACGTTCGTCAAATGCAACATCTTTCTTAGTTTTTTTAATATTTTAACCGTGTAAACAGAACGGAATCACAAAGCTTTAAAAAATTTGACTATTGGTCAAAGCCCACTGTATTCTCATATTCCCTTTGCACCTACAAGAAAATAAGTAATAAGATAATTTGTACAAATGTTTATCTCGACTAACACGAAGAAGATACAGGAATAAGAGTTTGTAAGAATGGTTAGTACAGGAGTAGGGAAAGTTATCTGAGTGCAACACACCAGATTTTTTTTACCTTTACTGCTTAACTATAGTAAATACAGGAAATGAAGTTGGTATTCCACTCAAAATGCTATTGAAGGGAATATGACCTTAACTTATGCCAAGCCCTTACGGTTTAACTACCAACTTGCCTTAATGAACGTTGAACAAATTATATCTTGTGAAAAAGTTCACATTTAAACGGTAGTTTGCTGGTGAGGGGTTTTCTTTCAAACAGAATGTGATTGTTGTTTTCCAGTATATGATCCCGCCCGTAATTACACGCGATATGATCAGGCCGATATCCCTTGGAAATTAACTTCATTTATCAATGCCATTGTCTTTAACCCTATTATACTCGGGCTAGCTTCCGCTTCTATTCAGGGTTTCAAAGGTAGAAGGCTTAACTAAACCTCAATAGGAGCTTTAGGAGGGATCCTAGAACTTCCAGGTACGCCAATACAATAATACGTCATTAATAATTGTATTACTGAATTACCTACGTAAGCTACAATGCAAGCTATACAATATATTATGTATTCATCTTAATCTGCTTTTTGTGCTTGAGAGTTAAATTCGAGAACTAATCGCTTTCTGCTATTATCTATTGTTAGCTCATGGTACTCCATGGTTACAGATAGTGTAGTCAAGTGAAATTTTAAAGTCGAATAGGCAGCTAAGAGTTACAAGTAATTTGATCTCCGTCAAAATACTCCAATAAACGGACACGACGAATCCCACTTCTGACACCATCTGACAAACTCACAGAAAGCTGTTCTGTTGCTTTTCTAACGCTTTAGTGTCCTCTAAATTTTTCACAAATACAGTTTTCTTTTGGCCGTTAAGAGTTTACGGCCTTTCGCGATATAACAACTTACAGCTGTTTACTTCTCGTAACCTTGACTCGCCCGTCTGTGTAGCGTTTCTGCCTCACATCCAAGAGGTCACAAGTTCGAATCTCACTTAGGGCGAGTTACCGGATAAGGTTTTTCTGAGGTTTTCCATTATGCTGTGAAGAAGAATGTCGGGTAACTCATAGCTCTATGGACCTCGGGCTCATTTGAGTATCATTTCACCCATTTCATTCATTCATCTCCGACATTACACTACGTTGGACTTTCAGTGTCCTTCTTCGCTTTGTCTGGCTCTCATGCGCTAACTCCGATGATACAATCACTCGACGCTCCTGAGATCTTCTTTACAACGCGCCAACACACGCACAGCTGTCTGACACTCACTGACACACTGGCACGACTCATGTCCATAACTATAAGTCTCCGCTTTGCTGTTTCCTCGCCTCCTTATATAGCGGGGATGACGTCACAAGACCTTTCGCGAACTTCTTCAAACACGCCGGCGATATCGTAGGCTCTTTCTCGAACGCTCCGGAGAAAACCCCCTTTTGTTCTGAGGCACCGCGCAAATTGTTGTTATTCACGCATACACAAACAGTCGCGCAAAGCAGCCTGACTTAGAGCGCCTTTGTTTGATCGCCGGCCTGGTATGTAGTATGAAGTAGCTTATCTCCGACCTTCCTTTGTTGAGCGCCGCGCCCGGTATTACGATAGGATAAATTTCATACAATTCTAACTGCACCGATTACTAACTTCTTATAAATGAAGAATAGTTTGTGATTTTGCGCTAATTTTTATTACGCAAAGGTCATTTTTATATGCTTTTCACTGTTTATTAGCTTATAATTGTGGGTGAAATATTGTACTCGGAAGCATGAAATTACGGTTCAAAGCTTTTTATTTCGACATCTATGTTGGTATTAAATTTATCAATATACAATAATGTAACGACGATATTTATAATAGTGGCAAATAGTCGATCTATGGGCTGCGGTTGAATAGCTATGTGTGGGTTGTAAATGTACCTTGATTTAATTGAAAAAACAATTTATGTTAGTATTCCGTAAACCGATATCAATTAATTGAGTTTTCCAGGTATTTATGAAGCTTTCCTTTATACACTTGCATGTCGATACCACTGAAAACAATTCAAGCAATTAATAACCTTAATAGAGGACATATTGGATTAAATAACAAAAGAACCATTAAAACGAATGTTTATCTGTTTTGTAGAACTGTCTAGCTTTCATTAAAGTGTGAGTGTCAGGAGAACTAGGTAACTTTACCAGAATCTAGTGAAAAGGGGGAATACAGAAGAATTTATTAGATGAGTACAACATAAATCGTAGGAGAGTAATTTCTTATGGCTCGTGGAAGAAGGTGGCGGAAATGTGCGGAAGCTCGCCGTCAACCGATTAAACAAATCTCCCGAAACAGTTAAACTGTAGTACAAAGAGTGCCAAAGAAGTTCTTCAGCGGGTCTTTTGAGGCGTGTTCTTCACTTTACCTATCGCAGAGTGTGTAGCTTGATAACTCAGCAATAAGGGGGGGAAAGGGGAGCTTTTTTTAAAGCGATGTGACATATTTAGAATCACGCACCACACAAACAAGTATGAATGTTGGCGCAACCACTACTATACCCTTTCCTGCTGTACATATAAGTTTTGCGGGTTCAAATGAGATTTATACAACGGGCTTTACTGCCTAATTTCACAGCGCTAGTAAGTATAGCACACCGCAAGGCGTGACAGACCTCTGATTGGTTTTTTTGTTAGTCAGTTCCTTCTGTCACGCGCCATTAAATGTTCTGTCAGTCATAAATTTAATACTTGTCTTACTTGTATTACAATAGATGGAGAAAATGATCACCCTAATTGCGAATTCATTTATCGTATTTCCTGAAAGTGATTTTCGTTTATTCGGTGAAATTTGTATTGAACCACATTCACAGCTCAAATGTGGGGAAAAACATATCGAGTTATGGTAATATATGACTTAATAACAACTTGCGGAGGGGGGGGGGGGGGACTTAGCACCTCGACATTAAGGTGATCTTTCGGACCTATCCCCTCACGGAGTACCCCTCGGGAGGATGGATGAGATGAATGAATCCTAAGAGCGGCCGGAATGTTGCCACGACAGATCAAGTGGCAGGATCATTACATTTTCCCAGTTAGAAGCACCCCGGCGGAGGTTGTCTTAGCTCCCCTCTCCTTCGGGCTGGTACCATCCCATAGGGAGCGGGGTGCCGGAACCCAGTGGCTCGCCTTTGAATCAGGGGGCCCAGATTTCCAGAGCGCATTTGTTCCCCCTGCAGTGCTGCAGCCGCGAAGCTCACCGACGCTTCCAAACCTGAAAGAAATCTAACATGATGAACGGTGAAATGAAATGATTTTTGTGACGAAATGAAGGGACAGGAAATTCCCAGGATATCGAAATCCTTCCTAGCATTCGCTTGGAGAACTGAAGACACCTCCGGAAAAAAAAAAAAAAAAAACATGGGTCAGGGAGGTCGGCCATGGAAATCGAACCCGCGACCCCCCAAATTTGGTGGTGGCGGTGGTGACGGTGGTGGTAGTGTTGGTGGTGGTGGTGGCAGTGGCGGTGGCGGTGGCGGTGGTGGCGGCGGTGGCGGCGTCTGCGGCGGAACTATCTACAACCCTGTTCATTGTTCAGAAACAGCCTGTATGTCCTCAGTTTTTTGAGAGTACAGAAGGATACTCTACCAGAAATTTCAACGTCTGTAAATCTAATATAGAACTTGTTCAAATGCTTTAGGGAGAAGAGCATTTCCATAGCACAGAGAAAAGTACACTGTCGTAAAGTATACTCACCATAAAGTTTATCTTACAACATAACACAATTTTGCTTTTAACGAGCAATAAGCATCCATTCCATGCAACTGTGGGCACTCAGCTGATTAATACAGACATCGCTTGCCGTGAGCCTCGAACGAATGTACCATAGGTGCGGCAACTATGTATACTTCGGTTCCTTATTTATTGGATCATGCCATATATTGATAGTTTGAGGAGTGCTTTTAGGACTATTTAGAATATGGTCCAGAGAAGCAACAGCATTCTGGTGTTTAATGTGTGCCTGCTGGTAATCTCAGGCTTCCGATCAGTGTTGTCAACACAAATTCAGTTGCCGGTTACAGGATTATAATTGATAGTGAAACAATTTGAATATTTGATGTATCCCACTCCTGACACCAGTGTGACAAAAACGACAGAAGTCCAATTCTATTGCCTTTGTCTCACTGTATTCTTCTCCACAGCTTCGCACAAGATCACAGATATTTTTACTGACGTTAACACAGTTTAAAGTCTTTTGTGATATCACAGCTCGCATCTGTTCTCGTACACATGACTCAGTCCGTTCACTGTATTTCTTCACCTTCTCTGTCCCTCATACACTAACTCTGACTATACAATCACTAAACACTCAGACTTATTCACTTGGACGCGGCGTATCTTTCACAGAAGTACCTCTCTCACATACACACACACAGCTGCCTTTGCACGCACTGAAACAGTGACCGACTCATCTGTAAGTAACTCTTCTGCTGTTTGCTTGCCTCCTTATATAGCGAGGGTGATGCAACAGGGACCTTAGTAAATTTCCTTAAATAAGCCGGTCGTCGCATACTTCTCGAATCATCTGGAGAAAACCCCTTTTGGTTCTGCCGCTGTGACTGTTGTCACGGATTACACATTGTAAATTGTTGTAACAAAATCCTGGGAACTGCCCCTCATCGCTCGTCTTCGCAGATAAGCAGAACGAAGTTCGCTCACGCCCCTGGCGTTCACTTCAAAGGAATTGCCCATTGCGTTCTGCAACTGATTTTAACCCACGAAGAGATGTCCACTTACGCAAAAGACAGATGAGTAAGGTCACCTGGTATTTAGTAGAGAAAGTAAAAGGAACTACAGCTAATCTGTGACTAAGAGATCTTCGTGGCAGTAGGGAAACTCCAGCACAATATTTCGTTTTTCAATCAATTCACAATGTGTTCGACAAATTTAAAAATAAATCAAAACTGAAGTTATAAATATACTTGACGAGATAGCTCTTATCTGTTCAGTTCTGCCGAGTTGCATCTGTTTTGAAATTGGGCATAGAGATAAGTTTCGGAAGCTTGTTCGTTCTCGGATTCCAAAACGTGAACTAACGCTCACTTCAGTTTCCTAGAAGCCTATCGCTTATTCAATACTAAAAATACAACCAAGGTTTAACAAAGCGAGTGTCAATAAAATTATGTAGTACAGACTTTTTTAGTGAAATTCCCGTGAAAATCAATTACTCCGATTGGAAAAGGAACACCCTAGCAGGGAAGTTAATTTCATGGAAACAGGGCACAGTACATTAACGGGAAAGAGACAGGACTATTGGTAATAAGATAATGAAGCTACAGGAAAAATAGGGGTGATAAACCTCCCCTGGAAAAGGGATTTCAATTGGATTCCCTTGTCGTTAACCAGGAGGTCGGAATCACTAAACAGTAGTTACAAAGTTATAGCATGTGGAAAAACAAACGAAGAGAGAGCATCTATATTCCAGCACCTATCCTATGTGTTCGACGGCGTCGCGTTAGGCGACTGTCTGCCGCCCGGGAGGTTCAGGGATTGATCCAACGGGAGTTGTTTGGGATTTTACCTCGAGACCGGCCATTATCCAAGTAAAATTCATTCATTTTCATACCAGTCTGCTCTAGAAAATGCAGAACTGGGTCGTGTAGCGAGATCAAACACGTGCAGGTTTGAGTTTGCTAAACGAGTATTTACATGTGTACTGCCTTTTAAAATCCTACGTTTCTTAGGGTAGCTATACAAAGGGATTGCAAAGTTTGAGGAACTTTTCAACTACTAGTTGAATGAAGCTCTGCACCTACTGATGCTGAAAACATTCCTCTTGGTTTAAGATGTGCTTGAATTGGTAATGTTCTCTTATACAGAGCGTCCGTAAAAATACTGTCATACTTCATACTACTATTACGCCACTTTGGATAGTTGTATTTAAATGAAATTGGTGATATTCGAAAGAAAAACGCAAATATTTTACACTTCTGTGCATGCCAACAATGGACAAGATCACAGGAACTGCGGATGTCAAAATAGAAACTAAACTAACTGCACTCATGTTTATGATCATCGATATGGGTTCATTGTTGGATATTATTAGGTAGGTTACGTGTGAATGTTTGATTCTAAAATTGTGTTGTTACTAAAGAAATTTTAAGGAGTTATGGCAAACCCACAAGAACGAAGTTAGTGTGTTTTGAAATGTCTTAGCACGCAGTTGGGTATGGACACAGCATGCTTTTAGGTGAAGGTTTCAAGATCCAGCTCCTACACACCTAAATATTGAACTGGTTCCGTGATCTTCATTGTGTCTTGCACCTCCAATACCCAGTTGTGGCTGAAACATGAATGCATAATACTTCCCCAAAATAGTTTGCTTTATAATGGACAACGACGAGCATGACATCGATTACGACTACGCCTATTAAGACGCTTACACCGACGAGTAACAATGTATGAAATTTGTATACGGATATTTGTCACGAAATAGTTTCTATACCCACTGATGCTACCGTCCATAACTGATGCACCGTCGTTCTTTGTGCTACTAATTTTTTCGTATTTTGGCATAGCATGGTTTCTAATTCCTTAAAAATGCTCTGAGAAAGCATACGTGCATTAAAACGTCCAAAATCTTTCTACAGGTCTGCCTTCAATAATGTAGCGCAATACCACTACCAGCTGTAATTGTTGATGCATCTGTTGTTTCATCGGCTATAATTACAGCGTAATCAACTTTATTTCTTGAATGACCTCAACGTGATGCACCTATATCATGCATTCTAAAATGTCATTCTTTATAGATCTAGATGTTCTTTGACATGCAGTAGATGACAAGTGGAACTTTAATTCCCTATCCAGCTCAGCGCTGATCTGGATTCATTCTTGGATACGCCTTTGTGATTCGGGTTCCCCGAGTCGTCGTGTCTGCGTAATGCTAATCCTAACTTTCCACAAAATTATATGCAAGTGATTATTAAATTTAGCACATAGCTACCTGTTCCTGCCTACTTACTGGTTTTGCTTTAGGATGGCTTGCTGATACTGGAAGTGAAGTTTAGCTTGAATGTTTGCTGACCAGTACAGCTAAGTTCATAACATTGCTTATTTGCTGCTTGGATTTCTCGTGGATTTTATTTTTTTACAAACATGAACTAAATCCACCACACCGTTCTTTAAACTATTGTTATCGCCAACAAATAGGATGTATGGAAAGCACAATGGGGCGTTTTGGACCTCACATCCACAGATTCGTTTGTTTTTTGTGTAAATGTCCCTATTTTCTAACGTGGTTAAACTTTACACGTTTCGTTCTGTGTTTATTTACAGATCAGGAGAAGCTCTTCCCATGCATTTTATTTTCGATTTCGCTTCTAACGGTAATGCACAACATGAGCTACTTAGTAAAGAACTCACTTTCTTCATCTTGCTTAAACAAAGCATACCACACACTGCGCACCTAATCACTCGTGTTCTCGACAGTGTTTGTGTTTACTTCTCCTACATCAACCTCTCTTTCAAATTTGTAGGGTTACAGGCAGTTCAGGCAGCATTATACAAAACATATTCTCATTTCTCAATATACCACAATTTGCCTAAGTGTGTGATAAGGTTGGTACAAATAATTTGCATTTACTGCCAACGGTAGTCGTGACAGATAGTAATAGGCACGAATATGAGCTATTCTGTTTCCCCTCTAGTCTCCGACAAGCCAGACAGCCGACAGTCCAGACAAGCCATTTTATTCCACCTTTAAGAGCAATAATAATAATGCTCGCATACTCAACGTAACCGTGGAGTATACAAACAATATATGCATTTCTTCATTCAATTAAGGTAGTGCCGTGGCACGGAGACACTACCTCGGTGTCACGCCTGCCAATACCTAAAAACTTGCCAAAACTGTAACTTGGTATCACTGCTGCCATCCAGTTCATCTCGTCAGATACGTTGGAGATGGATATGTGATCTGAATGGGAATATCGCCCTGATGTCTGCAGCGTGCGGACCACATTCATTGTCTATCAGGTGTAGTAAAAAAAATAGATAATAAAGACTAAAATAATAAAATATCAAATATTTGAGTTGTTCTTTCGAATGTTACTAATTTCATTTCAGTACGGTTATCCAAAGCAACGTAATACCAGTTTAAAGTATGACAGTATTTTATGGACACCCTGTATAATGGACAAGTTTGGTTTGGGTCATGCACGAAAGGGAACATCTCGCGCACTGCGACACACCAAGATCTATTGTGGCTAGCACCCCAGGAGAAGGGGATGAAATGAAGAAACCTCAAGAGGTTACAGGCCGCAGCCAGACAGGCCATAGACACGCACGGATGTCCCTAACGGTTATACTGCTGGAGCTGCTTAGAGAGGGCGAAGAATGACCCGTCGACCAAGCAGCCCTCTAGTGTCCACGGGGAGCACTCTTTGCGTTGAGGAAGCATCCGCGACATCTGTCCGGTCCCGGCATAAGCTACGAGACTTGGAAGTATACCTGAAGGATGAGAAGGAAAAGGAATGAAATTGAAATTGTTGAAAGCAAATCGTGGAAATGAGAATCTACCCAAGCACTAGACTGTTGATCAGGAAAAACCACGAACAGCGCTGCGGATTATTATTTATTTGTACTACATACTTTCATTTGACCCACCTATTACTCTTCCGCAGAGTACCGTAATGACATTTCCAATTTTAATGTTTCTCCCAAAACATTTTTTCTATATTTTTCATTATTTTGAAATGATGCACCAGTCAAAATGTGTGGCCGACTAACTTCCAGTTCTCAGCAAAACTTCATGAATGATCACTTAAGGGATTCGCATAGCCATTCTTGAAATGTAATAATTAGGTTGCTTTTTATTAAATGTTTTGATAGCTTGATATTGTGATGCCGACCGCGGTGCACAACAAAGGACGGTCGGGGTCGGGCTGCCCCACCCCACCGGTGGGGCGCGTATCAAAGGCGCTCAAGGTCAGGCTGCCTCGTACGACTGTTGTGAACACGTGACAATCAGAGCGGCAGAACAAAAAGGGGGTTTTCCAGATTATTCGAGAACTGTCTGGCAGGCGGCGTGCCTGTAGAATTTCGATAAAGGACTATATTTCGCCATCCCTGCTATGTACGGAGGCGAAGCAACGAGCGGAGTGAGCTAGTTACAGACAGGAGACAGTCAGATCCTAGTTTGTGCGCGTGCGCGCGCGTGTGTTTGTGTGTGTGTGTGTGTGTGTCGTCGCGTCGTGAAGGAAGATAGCGCAGTAGCTATGAGTGTTGAGTGATTGTATCGTCAGAGTTACTACGTGATAGATAAAGTGAAGAAAGACATAAAGGAATGAGTCAATATTACGTGAAGAAAACAGCTGTAAGTTGTAATTGCACTAAAGTCTGTAGACTGTGCTAACGTCAGTAAAAGAGAACTGTGTTGTTGGGCATTCAGTAAAATGAAACTAAAGTGAGAAAAAAGTAATTGGACTGGACTTTTGTCATTTTGTCACAATGGTATCATGAGTGGTTTTTGTCGAATTGATATTTTGTTTCAATATTAATAAAATCTAGAAATCCCAAAAACGCAAAGTATTTATCCTTCTTTCCTACCATAGCTTCAGTTGAATTTTAAAAACAACTCTAACTTCCTTCATAATGGTCTGTTAAAGGCTAAATAAAATCCTGAGTGGGATGTAGAAACTGTAGTATGCGTTTATAGTTAATACAATTAAATTAATGAAATCCAGAACCTCTGAAACAAATGTGCATATCTGATTTAAATTTTGTAAATTGTCGTTTCACTAACATAGTGTGATTAAAATTGTGGATTTTTAGGTTCTTCGTCGTAGTTTGGCTTAAAAATGAAATTATACCTGGTTTTAAGTGGTATGTGACGCTTTTTATGAGCATATCTGTGTTTTAGAGACGTAGCAGTACTTAGTGCCTAAAAACTTTTATAATATATATTCTATTTTCGCAAAGAAGAGATAAAATTGCTTTGTTTGAAGAGGAGCAATTATTGTGATAAGTCGAATTTGAACTACATCTCATAAAATCCTGTGTGTGTAAATCCTGACAGATAGCTTCAGGGTAATCAGATAT
This sequence comes from Tenodera sinensis, assembly GCA_030765045.1. Taxonomy (NCBI): domain Eukaryota; kingdom Metazoa; phylum Arthropoda; class Insecta; order Mantodea; family Mantidae; genus Tenodera; species Tenodera sinensis. Next base: position 45,972,680 of record CM060964.1, on the reverse strand, counting down.
TTACGGTGTATAAGTCGTACCACCTACACTGATTGCAAAAACTAAAGTTCACGAACTTTGAACCTGTTGCAACCTGTTTCTTCCTAGAGGTACGTAATTATTTAAAGCGTAACTTTTTAATGGGACAAGTCAAGTCATCTTGTTGGGCTCATACCCACGCTAATTTGAATATTCTGCACAACTAAAGAGAATGTCCTTATTCCTGCTTTCTTGTTAATCAGCCTTTTCCTGGTGCACCTACACAGCTGCAGCCTTCATACCTAAATATACATTGTAGAAAACGATGACTTGACTAAACCCACTCCTGACACCAGTGAGACAAAATGACAAAAAGTTCAATCATTTTTGTCACACTATTTTCCTCCAAAACTTGCATTATAGCACTTACCATTATAAAAGCTGTTAGGGAAATAAGTGCACATTACCAGGCGCTTCGCGTATCAAAGGGTGCAAGCAGGCTACCTCGCGCGTCTGTTTGTCAACACTTGAAAATTAACGCGGGGGGTTTTCGAGATTATTCGCGAAGTGTTCGGCGATCGGCGTCTCTGTAGAAGTTCCACAAAAAGGTGAAGTTCGAGAAAGGTCCATATTACGTCATACTAGCTATACAGTTTGTCCCAAAATTAGATCGAGAAACTTTGGGAGCTGATAGATAATATTATTTTAAACACTTTATTTGAAAGTTTTTTGCTGCGGTGATTTGTTTAAGCGCTAGACGAGTTAATGCCATAGCTTACTGCCTCCCACCCAGTTTAAGTATTTACGGCAAAATCAACCATGCAAATTAGTATTGCATTTATCTTAATAAACACACGACGTTTACAACATTTGCCACAGGATTTTATTTTATTTACCATTTTAGGAAAGAAAGTCAAAGGACAGGGGCAGCGGATGTATCATGTCCAACTGTAGGAATGGAAACTCCCACTTTGGAAGTTTGGGGCGTTTGTTATTTTATTTGTTTGTTTTGTTTTTTATTTTCTCTACTACGTATAGAAAAATATCCTTGTGTGCCTGTCTGTCTGGTTTTGAACATAACTCAAAAACGAAAAGTTGGTTAGAAACAAAAGTTGGTATTTAAGTTTAATATATTTCAAGAATGCCACCCGAAGATTTTGAAGAAAATTCCTCCATCCCAAACTACTCTTTACATGGAAAATGTTCAGAAAATTTTGATTTTCTCAAAAATGGCTCTAACAATTTGATTAACATGTTTAAGATATTTTTATGACAAATGAAATTTACATTTTGAACTTTTGGTCATAGCCCAGGTAGTCCTGTTTATTTTTTATGACTTTTACATAACTGGTAAACCGTAAGAAACGTAGCAAGTTATGTGCAAATGCATTTTTTTTTTTTTTTTTTTTTTTTTTGGAGTGAACCATTTCGGAGATATTCCTTGTTATTTGTATGAGTTTTGCAGTAAAAATCCTTGTGGCATTGGATTTTTCAGTCTCACTCTACCCTTTCGAACAGCAGAGTTAGTTATAGACATGAGTCGGTCAGTGTGTCAGCGAGTGTGAGACAGCTGTGCGTGTGTCGGTGCGTGAGAAGAAGACTGTGTATTCGTGTAAAACTTTAGAAGACAATAAAGTAATAGAAAGGTAACCGGACTGGATTCTGTCGTTTTTGTAACACTGGTGTCAGGAGTGGGATTCGTTGAATTCACGTTTTGTCACAGTAATTAGGATGCTCGTATGAAAATTATGAAACGAGCACTAATAACTGTCATAAATATACTCCCATTTTCATTTCTAGTGCTATAGTCTTGCTGTGTAATGTAACATAAATGGAATAGCAGAGAACAAATAATCACAGACAATATCTACGCGGACTATAGTCGTTGGACTAAAGGGCCATGTAAAACACACAGGGATACAGAGGTCTACTTCACAAGAGGGAGTTATTGTGTTACAGCCCAATACAGATGTGTGCGGTGTAATAAAAGTACGTGGCATCACTTTATTGCAGGTCGAAGAGGTAATAAAACAGCGTTCTGTCTATTTTATGTGATGAGCATTATTGACCTATAAGGGAGTCTAATTGCATGAAACGACAACGTAGTGCTGTGTGGAAACTCAACGGCTATCATTAGTTTTGTTTGAAGAGGCCTTAATGAACTAAACACTTTAGTATCTAGTTAACTGATGCCAAACCGTTCTGAACAGCAAAAATAAATTAGGAATAAAAGTTCGTTTGCAGTTTGGGATGATTTTATATATTTGCAATTCATTAGTTTTATTAACAGAGAGAGAGAGGTAGAGCAAATTAGCCTCTGGTGGCAAAGTAGCCAGTAACTGAAGTTTCTCTTAATGCACTATATAGTACAGCGATGTCAACCCAAGCGCCATTTCGTGACCTTGGCAATTCTCGTGGGCATGAAGTGCTCCGAGACAGATTGGTGTAACATGCAGTTCGCGGCGCCGTTATGTAAAACATGAGTGTGCAAATTTCAAAGGGAAAATAAGGTAAAGTTTTTTTTTATTAATGTTTTTCTTCTTTTTGGTTTAAAACTATATATTTACATAGATTTCGTGATCATAAAACTCTAATATGAATTACAATAATGACGTGAAAACAAATTAATATTCTAAAAACAAGCATTAACCCACAAAAGACAAGGAATATATATAACTCTTAACTTCACAATTCAAAGGGAAACAAACTGTTCCTGTGACATAAGATTAAAAAATCTGATGTGTTGCACTTACACGACTTTCTCTACTCTTGTACTAACTATTCTTACAAACACCTATTCCTTTATCTTCTTCATGTTAGTCGAGATAAACATTTGTAGAAATGACCTAATTTTCTTGTAGGTGCAAGGGGATTATGAGAATACAGTACGCTTTGAGTAGTAGTCAAATCTTTTGAAGTTGTTCCCTATACGAAGGCTTTGAAATTCAGTTCTCTTTGCACGCCGAACAGATTAAAAAACGAATGGTGGCCATCCATTTGAGAAAGGTATAAGTATTATAAAACTCGCACAAATAACAGGGAATATCTCCAAAATGCTTCACTTCACAAAAAAAAAAAAAAAAAAAAAAAAAAAAAATCCTCTGGACATAAATTGTGTCTTAACGGGATCTACATTTTTCGTACAGTAAGATTTGGTCTATCTCTTACTGTTTATCAGTTATCAAAAAATCATCAAGAGCAAACGGGACTACATGGGCTATAGCCAGAAATTTCAGAATATACATTTCATTTTCCATAAAAATATCCTAAACATGACATTTTAGTCAAAATCGTTTGTCATTTACGAGGGCAGTTTGGGGTGAATGAATTTTCCTCAAAATATTCGTGTAGCATCTTTGAAAGACATAAGTCTAAATATTGTCGCCGCGCCCGCCGCATCTAATTGCCGACAACAGCAGTGTCACCCATCGCATTATTGTCGGCACTACCGCAAAGGAGCCGAAGGAAAGAGACAGAGAATGGCCGCATTGTTGGGGCGCTTGCCGAAAGAGAGAAAAGGATAGAGACTTCGAGAATCTTCTGCTTTGTATTTCACCGCAATAACTGAACTTTCCAGAATAGTGCCTGTGAGATATAAATAGCGGTAAAGTGCGACAGACCAGTCAGTCAGACGTATGTGAAGCGTTGAGTAGTCGTGCCGACGGAGGAGTCAGACGTATGTGAAGCGTTGAGTAGTCGTGCCGACGGAGAGTCAGACGTATGTGAAGCGTTGAGTAGTCGTGCCGACGGAGGAGTCAGACGTATGTGAAGCGTTGAGTAGTCGTGCCGACGGAGGAGTCAGACGTATGTGAAGCGTTGAGTAGTCGTGCCGACGGAGAGTCAGACGTATGTGAAGCGTTGAGTAGTCGTGCCGACGGAGAGGACAGACGTATGTGAAACGTTGAGGAGTCGTGCCGACGGAGAAGGGACAGTTCTTTGTGTTACGAGTTCGGAGCCGTGCTGTTGGAGAATCGAAAAAGACTTTCTTGCTGTTGCAACGAGTGTACAAAGTTACTGTTTACGGAAATAAAAGTGTTTCTTTATCTAGACTACATCTGTCTACTTTACTTCACACACCCACACCAAAAAGTCACAATATCAACTTTGGTTTTTAAATGACTTTTCGTTTTTCAGTTATGCGGTTCACACACACACGCACGCACGCACGCACGCACACACACACACACACACACACACACCTTTTTCTAAAAATGTGTTTTCTTTTATTCAGGGGGCCTCAAAACATATTTCAGGTGAAATCTCGACATAGGAGTTTTGGGTGGAATACAATACTTCCTCTACTTACTATACGTAGTGGAGAAAGTGATATCTCCACATTAAAACCTCCACTTGTGACCGTTTAGAACATAGTTACACATTTATTACACCCAGTTTATGCTTTTTCACCAACATCTTAATATTTGGGGAAACATTGATTGCAGAAGCAACTCTCAAGGCTGGCGTAAGGTTATCAATTTTGCTCATAGACGGAACGTCGTCAAGCTCATCAAAGGAAACATTTTTCGCAGTTGTATTTACTGCCAGTCATATACACATAATTATCGTAGCAAACTTATGGAATCCAAGTTGTGTTTGTGGACCAAAGCCTTGAAAACTGATATTACTAACAATATACACCTCGTTTAGATCTGCATCGCAGCATTAATCAGTAAGTTCTAATTGAAGTTCAACTGGGACATTCTCGGGATCAATAGATTAGGGAAAAGAAAAGAAATCCAGTTTAGATTTTAGAACTTCCAAATCTCTCTTCCAACAAACTCCTCTAAGAGTGGATCCAATGTGTCACAATACTTATTAACTTCTGTGTTGATGTCAAGGGACCGCAAATGTGGAAGTGGCGTTGCTTTTCCCATGGTATGAACGTTGTACATACCCTGATTTACACTGTCCCAAGCAGAGCAAGCGGGCGATGCTGTTACGGGCAGCGTGGGCCTGCTAAGCTCCGAAGCGCGCACTTGCGCTCATGGGCGCCGTTTGACATCACTGCAGTAGTGCAATGAGGACTACACTTCATGTCGAACCTCCTGCATATGTATTGCATATGAGCCTTTAAGGCTTAAGCGAATCACAGGCGTGCTGCGTTGCCTACTCAGAAATAATTTCGTCTCGCTTAGTAGTACCGGATTAAAGCTCGCATATTAATAGTTTGTAACTATTTCAGTTACTAGTTTATTGCTCTTCAAACTAGTCAGATATAAAGAGAATGACCGTGGAAGCATGTCCGAAAAATGCGTAACGTTTGCTATTCATACGCAATTGTATTGTGACAAAACGACAGTTTGAGGAATCCCACTTCTGATACCAGTATGACAAGACGACAAAGATCCAGACTAGCTATCTTTCTATCACTTTATTATTATTCTACACTTTTACACAAAACACAGTTCTCTTCTACTGACGTTAACACAGTTTGCAGTATTTTGTGATATTACAGCTCGCAACTGTTCTCTTCTCGTAGCCTTGACTCAGTCCTTTCACTGTCTTTATTCACCTTCTCTGTCCCTCATACACTAATCCTGACAATGCAATCACTCGACGGTCGTTAAAACTTCTTTTCTTCGATACTATATACCCTTCACGACAGTACCACACACATACACACACAGCTTTCTCTCTTTCACTGACACACTGACTCATGTCTGTAACTTTCTCTCATCTGCTGTTTTCTCGCCTCCTTATATATCGGGGATGACGTCACAGGCCCTTTCTGGAACTTCTACAAAAACGATGGCTGCCTTAGAGTTCTCAAAGGCTCTGACAAACCCTTAGTGTTGCCCCTTGATTGTTGTTAGGCACGTGTTTGCTCACGTGAGTGGTCTGGGGAAGCTTGACCTTGAGCATCTTTGCTCGCATGCCTGGTATGTGGTTTGGGGTAGCTTGGCCACGACACAGCTATGATAAGCATGTTACATCTACAAACTGTTAAAAGTTCAGCTTTCTAGTTTGTATAGTTACTTAGAAAACGTTGGTTGTATATGACACATTTTAACATTGTCTAGACAGAGTATTCCGTAGCCCTATAATTCATCTTCAAATACTCCAGGAACGCTTCACTAAGTGAGTCGATGCGCAGAATTATTTTTAGTCATTCCTTTACAACACATGTGTTGGAGCACTTCATACTAGAGGAGGAAAGGGAAAGGAATAGTAAAGGTGCACATTCTCTCTCTCTCTCTCTCTCTCTCTCTGTCTCTGTCTCTGTCTCTGTCTCTCTCTCTCTCTCTCTTGCAATATTCTACTCACGCGCTCTTCCCCATATGGAAAGAAGTTAACCTGACTTCTTGTGAGATGTCCCCTCAAATAGAGATTTTATTCATAACGTTGCCGCGGTGAATGGAGAATCAGATAAGGAGAGAAAGAGACAGAGAAGGTTGCAAAAACTAGAATTGTAGTGGATCTGGAGATACACTTGCTTATTTCAGAAGCAAAGTTAATCTAGCTTAAGTGAAGGCATCTGTGAAAATGACTAAAATCCACAACTTTTGTCACAAGGAGTGAAAACTTGTACGCATGTGTGCCAAAGCATTTCTAGTGCATCTACCAAATTCCACTTTTCTGCTGTTTTAGTTTAGTGTACGAAATTATTTATAACAAATTATATTTTATATGAATCGAGAAAACTCTGACTATATGCTTCTTTTGATCATGTCTACAAAATCTGGTATTTTTATTTAGCTATGTGAAATACTTTCAGAGAAAAAATTATTGAATACATTGATGGTAATTTTTTCTCAAACTATTCGTAATTTTCAGAATAAAAACTCCGTAATAATTCAACTGCTCTATCTAGAACATTTAAAATACCAGGTTTTATGAATTATCTATCTAGGAATATGTGCGAAAAATTTCAAAGGCATCTGTTAAGAATTGCACTAGAAGAAGTACTTTGAAATTTAAAATATGTATAACGAAAATGGATAGCGAAGAAAAATGATATGAAAGCATTAAGTGCATGACACTATATGAACATCCTTCAGCTAACTCTTTAGCTTCTTGAAGTTTTGCTACTCTTAACTGGTTTTTGCTCATTTGAATGTATTAAATATACTTAGTGCACTCTGCTTTAATCTTCGCTTATCCCTAACATTGCTGATTCTTTTGGTTACTGGAGTTAATTTACTAACTATGATCCTTTCCTTTACATAAAGGGTAACCTCATAACCCATGTTGATTTTACTAATAGCTGAAGTCACTGCAATTTGCAATTTTCTCTTAGGAAAGAAAATTCAGAAAAACACAACCCCGAGGTTAACACATATATACAGAGAAAAAAATCGCCACACTTTAACATTGAAAACAGTGTTGAATGTTTGCATGAAATCCCACAAGATATCTCTACATAGAACCACCATCACTGAATCTGACCAACTGATTTAAACTGCAAAATTGTACACGATTTTCCTGCAATGAGGTAACGAATGCCCTTCAGGAGCCACGCCCACCCGCAATAGGGCATTTAAATCTTGACAAAATTTCACCGATGCCTCCCCTTAAAACAGTTTTAACGGAGATCTTTTAAATTACATTCTAGATGAGGCAAGGGTCGCCTTGTTAGGAGCTTTCTTTGAGCAGGATTTTTGATCTTTGATATTTACATTGGTTTACACAAGGAAGTGATTGGAACAGGCATGTTTCAGTGAGTGTTTCTTCTGATAAAGTGGGCTGAGTGGTATAGTACACAGAAGGCCTTAGAAAATCTCACTGCACACGTCACATTATTTATTGTTGTACGCATTACCATTTCATTGCTTGCTGTAGGCCATGGTGCAAGGATGTGTCACTCCATTTGCTAAGTAACCTTAACCAATAAGCAAAACAAAGGTTACCAAATTCCGTAGAAACGAAACACATGTTTACGCTTTCGACCGAATTGGCTAAAAGAAAAAGACATAGTGAGTGCATTCATTTTGTCATCCAGATCTCTTATCATGATTGGTAGCCACACGCTATAGCCTGGTGTAGGACAAGCCTTTGAAGGGGTTGAAGTCTAAGGGGAAAACTTGATGAGCGCCGAGGTTAGCGAATGTAGTGACAAGATTTTCAGGAGGTGCAAATTAAAGCTTGAATGGTATTCATCAAATATATAGCAAGACAAAACTTTATAGGAAAGAGGTAAACAGAACAGCATTGTCACAATGATATCAATGTTTGTTGACACATACAAGCAAAAATAAATAAATAAAAGAATAAATGAATAAATATGTAAGTAAATGTATAAATAAAGTAGCACATTTTCCCTCCAACTCAATTAATAATTGGTTAATTTACTTTTACTAACCTATTGTATCATACGAATAACACACGAGGACACCTATGCGAGCATATGACACAATTTTATCGCCTTAATATATGTTGTTATATTCATGTAAACCATCTCGTAAATATATTATTTATAGTTTCTAAGCATGATTACTCAGCTGTAACAAAAGTCATTTATTTAATCACAGAGAGTTTTATTTCCACAAATGCATCGTAATTATAAATCACCATGTACAAACTTACACTGTTAAACCTGATTTATACGTATATCAAGGGGAAGAGGTAAGCTTACCTATAACTCAGAATTACTTACAACTCAGATTTTGATAAGGCATCTCTTTTTTTAAAAAATAAAATCAATACAGTGGGCCTATATGTGCAAATTTTACAAGCAACAACCTATATATGAAGAAAATATTATTTTGAACTTGGTCCTCCTTTAAAGAAATCAGTTAATTCGCTTGTTTCACTTTTCTTGCATTAAGTGCATAGATCTCATTTTGTTACACGGTACAAGCAATTCCTAACTCTGAGCAATCTGAGCTTTGGTTTTGTGTGGATTAAGTTTCACCTTTCGTGTGAATTTTACATTCTGATCTAGTGTGTACCATTTCCTTCTTCTGTCCTCCATGGTTGATTAAAAACAACTGAGAACTGAAAGACAAAACCGCTGTTCAACAGTAAACACCAGATACCGAACATTTTTATGCTTACTTATCATTGTTGCTACGACATTGTCACGCCGAAAATGGCCCGCTCAGTTTGGGTCTTTGTCGACAGAGATGGAAAATACGCCTCGACTTTCTTTTAAATTAACGTATGCAGTATGATCATTATAATTACATAAAACGCAGTTGTATTTCCCTGAAATTTAATACTTATAACTGCGAATTACGTATAAATGCGTTATGTATCAATAAGGTTTTATTCACACGTTCCAAAATTACATTTTGCCGTGACCTACAAAAACTTGTGTATAAATACGAATTACATAGAAGTGGATTACGTATTAAGCAGGTTCAGCTGTATGATATATTTCTATTTAATATTGCTGTTTCCATTTCGTCTTAATTATTAGTGGTTTTGAGTACCTATATAGTACAACAGTGGTTCCTCGCCAGCATATATATGATTGTGTGTGTGTGTGTGTGTGTGTGTGTGTGTGTGTGTGTGTGTGTGTGTGTGTGTGTGTGTGTGTGTGTGTGTGTGTGTGTGTGTGTGTGCATGTGCGTGGGCGTGTGTGATTGCGCGTGTGCGTGCGTTTGATAGGTCATTGTGCAAGGTACGCCGCATCGAAGTGAAGAAGTTTTGCGGCAATGTATCGATGAAGTTTAGCGAAAATTGCCGAAAATGTCTATTTTTATTTGTTGCATTTTTTACTATGCTTATACTTCTTACTTTAATGGTGGACTTTTGTTTTCTCAATATCTGCCACTTTTAAATCTCCAGGAGGGCGTTCAAATTTCCCAATGGGGTGGGCTTACCTCGCTAAACTTCAGTTTTGTTTTCACTGGCTTTGATTTTAAACTCTTGCAGGGAATTTGGTTTACAGAGGTTGTGGGTTGGCTATGCTTGTAAACTGTGAAGTGCCATAAGTGTTCTGTAATTCTGTAATCTTGCCAGGTTGTTTCAGTGTTCCAGTTATATAAAAGGGATTGTTTAGTTATTTAATGGGGTTTAAGCTGTTCGTTATTTTATAGTAAAGCAGTAATAAGGAGATATTTTATGAGTTTGGTGTACACGTAAAATCGCTACCTCTCCCCTCGTGCCTATGCCTATCCTAATCGAAACAAACATGAACACACTCTCACTTAGGTCAGTTATGATACTGATTTATTTCTTACAATTTAGTGCTAAATTTGACTAAAATGTAGTATCTACGCTCCTTTTCTGTTTTTTTGGGGGGGATGGTGGGGAAGTGTTTAATGCTCGCTTTTACTACATACGGCACCACAGGCGGTGACACTGATGATACATGGAATGAAGATGAAGCACCGGTGGAATGAGATGGGGGGGGGGGGGAACCGGAGAACCCAGAGGGAACCCTCCCCAGCGCCTCTTCGTCCACTACGAATCCCACATGCGGTTGCCTGGGATCGAACCCGGGCCGCTTTGGTGAATCCAAGTTACTAATAATCTTATAGGATACTAGTGAAAATCGTCACACTTAGGTCATTGCACGAAAGATTTACCTCATCATAACCATTAAGATTATTCATTTTTTGTATTTTGTATTTGTAAATTTACTATTACATAAAAATAGTGTATATCTGATATTAAAAGTAAAAAATGCACTTCAGTGTATGCACCATTAAATTTAATTATCAATTTCAATTAATTTGCTTGAAAATTTAATCTTAAGTTTACCTTGCGTAAACATAGATCGGTTTTTGGTTTCATTTACACATAGGTATATGTCAGTTCATAGGTGAAGTGCTCAAACGTTAATTTTGTATCGTATGCTACATATTCCACAAAGTAAAAGTTGAAAATGAGCACATCTTTAAGTATATTAATGATTTATCTGATAATAGTGAACGTGTCACAATACTGGTGCTACTCTAAAATAAACAATAGAAAAAGCCCTTCATAAAAAAAAAGTATTTTGTTGTTTAACGACGCTGTCAATTGCCAGGATCACATCAGCGTCGCCGGTGTGCCGGAATTTTGTCCCGCAGGAGTTCTTTTACATGCCAGTAAATCTACCGACATGGAGCTGTCGTTTTTAAGCACACTTAAAAACCATCGGCCTGGGCCGGGTTTGAACCCGCGACCTTGGGATCCATAGGTCAGCGTCTAACCAACTGAGCCACCCAGACCGACGAGCCCTTCATAGCATAAGGAACTCGCCGATTGATATTTTTTGCTTTTATAAATTGTTCATATATTTTAGGTAAATTTTACGTTGTATAGACTGTTTCAGCTAGAAAAAAACTGTAGGAAAAATAAGCAAAAAAGTTTTAAAATTGAAATAATTTAAGTACCAAATCGGTGTCTTATTATAAATAAGTAAACATCCACAATACCAAAAGTGAAAACAAACTTCGAAATTATAGCTTTTGATTTTTTGTGCACAATCTTAAGTCAACTTTTTAAGGGGCGTACCACGGACGTATCTATATAGATACTTCAAGTAATTATTGTTGGGTCACATAATATAAATGTGCAGTTTTTCCAGAAATTTAAAAATATTTAGTATGTGTTCCTTTAAGGTAAGCTGGTAGTTAAGGAGGCAAAAACTGCATACGTTTTTATTGCCTCAGTTAAATAAGTGTTCCTTTCTGAACAATTCGATATATGATAATCGTACTTTCTAAATGTATTTGTGCATAGAAATTACAAATATTTAAGTCAGTGCGTCAAAGTGACTACGCCCCCTAGCCCTGCCATGTCCCTCACGAATAGTTTCTCAACCTTCTACAACATGTGTGGTATTAGGTATATTTACATTTGTACTTGTGACAACGTTAACTAGCAAGAGACCGTGAATATAATCACAAGCACGCCCTGTCATCTGCTGTACTTGAGGGAATTACACCAGTATATAAAGCTCTTTCTGATCCCAAACTACTCAACTCAAGCAATGTGTCCATGGTAGGACAGAATCAGAACGAAGTATTTAACTGCTGTAACTGCTGGCAACGACTTCCTGAAACAGTGTTTGTTGAAGAAAAAGCGCTGAAAATAGATGTTCTAGATGCACTAATTTGCTTCAATGATGGTTCTTCCGGCAGGGTGCTAGTGATGCAGAAAATGAACATCAAACCAGGCAAAAACATGGAGCAAGCACTGAGAAATATGAATCGTAACCGTGTTATTAAGTCTGAGAAGACTGCATATATGATGACTAAGGTGGCGAGAATGAAGAAAAGAAATCAAAAAGAATAGGAGGGGATAGGGAAGCCCTAACACAGGACTGACCAGGAGATTTCTAAAGATAGTTATAGCAATATTTCCCATTTGTTTAATTTATACGCAATTTTCTCAAAACTGCATTTTACAAGCTGTTGGTACATTATCTAGAAAAAAATATTTTATATACTTGTTAGACACATTCAGATTTTCAATACTTTATCTCCCCCTCCCCCCCCCCCCGCCCCCCGGAAAAAAAGATCTATAAAATCTAAAAGAAAATCTATAAAGTTCTCCCTGACATCATTATTAATTTATTTTTATAAGGGTACTTTCCACCTCCTATAGGTAGGTGAGATTAAAATTTCCATGTATTCTGGGAAGTATGAGAAGAGAAAGATGCACCCGTACACATACATGTCATTAAATTTTTAAGAAAAATACATTTTGTTAAAATATATCTTTTTAAAAAGCAGTGAGATTTAAGAAAACTTTCTGTACATGTTTACCAAGTAGAAACAGCAATTAAATTCCCCCAACATTCATGTCTCTGTGAATAATAGTAGTCATAGTATGCTGAAGTGAATATGACCTTAATTTTTGCCAATTTCTAATGGCTTAGTTGCCAACTTAGCTTAAAATTCTATTAATTTAGTTTTAGAAAAACGAAGTAAGGTTATTCAATATTAATCCACAGTGTGTTGTTATATCAATAAAGCTGACTCCATAGTTTTCCACCATTAGTAGTCGGCAGGAGATTTGTGATGCTCATGTGTTGAATCACTTACTTAAACAAATGAAAGAGCTGTTGTTCCTAAGGCTTCCATAATCGCTAGCTTAGCCTCTGTTAACATTAGGGTAGCTGTAATGCATGGGGAAATTACAAATTACATTGTGCCACATTTCATTATTTCGAGATTACTGCTCGGAGGCGTCTCGTGCGGTTACCGAGTAGCTTTCCAACCGCTAAACAGCGTTAAATTAAACTCCGTGAGCATGAACATATTGAAGGTTAGCGTAACACTTTAAGACTTAACATTAAATCTTGCAAGTTCAATTAAAGATGGTGGACTACCAAGCATTTGGGCCTTAATAGCTTCTCCTTTTATTATTATGATAATAAGTTCTATTATGCAAAGTTGTTAAATGTGAATAAGCAAACACATGTGAAACTAATGGGAAACATTTTAAGTGTTTGTTATGCATGCACCTAATTACGCATTTTGTGTAGGTATGGATTAAAACTAATGTTGCTGATGGCCTTGATCTCGCCGAAAGCAAACGTTAAACGCCTTCATGTGCAATCAAGAACGTCTGAAAAAAAAAATTGGAAGTGTATGGATAGCTTAAGAGTGGTTTGGGTTTTTTTACTTGTTTTCGTTTAACCATTATAGAGGTCATTGTTATTGTTACAGGCAAATAGAGACGTTTTTGTATATGGGAAAAATTACATTTAACTTCGAAGCATCTCTTATATATAATATTTCTGTATCACACATTCTTTCAACACCTGAAACTAAAATGTTTCCAGCCATCCGTTGCATATGGGCTCACGTGTGGAAACTTGTGTATATGATTAAAATATGCAAACATACTAATAACGAAAAGCACATCTTATAGTAATTTAAATTCGTATATCCAGCTACCTGGTACCATTGTAGATATTTATACAATGTAATGTTAAAATTCATTTTGAGTTAAAAACCACACACACAAATGCACACACCTTAGAAGTGGGACTCGAAACAGCATTCTCTGTGTGAAGTTATTCTGCACATTAATATTAAATAACTTCAGATATTTTGTTCCTCTTAGTAAAGCCCAAGTTTAACCCTAGCAGCGCCAAGCATATCCCAGAACTTAACAAATTTATTTTAAAATTGGGCATTACATCTTGTCATGTTTATGAAGGCAATATTTAACATTGTTTAAATATTCGTTTCTTACTTTTTCATGAACCACATTATACCCCCACGGGGCAGTACTTGACCTTGACGTTTCATTATTTCTCAAAAAGACCAACAGTGAAAGCTTTGAGACAATTACGCAAGCCAGTAGTAGACACAGTGATTTACAGTAACTATTAACTGCGTGCCATTAATCATAAAATTAAAACACAGAATTTAAAAAAATACTGAAGGTGGGCATAAAGTACCCCGCCCCTTGGTACTGGTAGGGTTAAAGGTATTCACCCTATTCCCTTTGTTGTAAATCCCCGGGATAGACATTTAACTTAAATGTCCCAAAAGTTACCTAAAATGTCTAATTTCTAACACAATGCCCTACAGAGCAAGTTAGCTCCGTGCTAAAACTCGTTTTCAGGAGGTCCCCGATTAGACTCCCGTCGATCGTCCACCTGAGCGTGAGTTTTTCGTGGTTTTCCTTGTTGGTAGGCGGTTGTAGAGGTGGTTTCTCATCTACCACGATTTACTATTCATCATTTCCCCCTCACTCAGTTCTCTTTTGTCTTAGGTATGCTTCTAGGTTTCGTGGCATGGAAAGGTGCCGGGCAGATGGCGTGGATGTTTACTCCAAGGAAATGACGTTCCCGTGGTCACGGATAGTCACTTGTTCGAACGGGTCGTTCATTTCTCTCTCAGGACAACTCCGGTAGTGGCGAGTGCCATGAAACCTAGAACTGTTGGGCACTTCCTCGCGTCTCTAGGGCCTGTTTGCCTGCGGCCTGTAGCCTGAGGGGCAATGGCAGGTATAATAGATATATTTAACTTGTGGTATGCAAGAGATACCCCCTCCGTTGAATAACCTATAACAAAACAAAATATAAACAGATTGTCCTAAGAAAACTTGGACAACACTTAGTATGTTGTGCAGGATGGCAAACTGATAGGTTTTCAAGAAGGTACCCCTGTCCGTAAACGCACAGTTTGGACGCTGTAGCGCATCGAAGTGTGATGTCTGTGCATTCACATTTCGTCAATAAATCCAACACGAGTACCACATATAGCTGTTTACATCACAGACGGGCTTCAAACTATGTACCTCCTGCGTTATTGTAGAGACTATATCGTGGTGCTGAGCCTCATGCATGTGCGGTTGTCATGGATGACTTTTAATCTCTCTGGGGACTCCGCTGAAGTTACAGGAGTACCATAGCATAATCTGGATTATAACCCCACAGAAAATAGTCGAGAGATATCAGATATGACTACCTTGTGGCGTGAAGTGGTCCACCGCTACCAATCCATCGATTAGAATATGCGACACCAGATTGTGCTGGAGCTCATATCGGCCATTTCCACAGCTATGTACTGGTACATACCGCACTGCTGTTAACAACGTTACTGTACTGGAAACTACACAACTAACGCAGTAGGATGTACACCAAAGACACTGGAGGAATGTAGCGCATCGCAGCAATACTATTAACGTCAAGTCGTTCATCCGCAGTACACAGATTCCTAAAGGATTGCATACGCTCCGTGTTAAGGCACCAAAGCAAATCGGAACAAATTATCACAGCAGTTCGTTTTCAGGCTTGGACGTCCTGCAGCGTCCATACCGTGCACTTCCGGACAGAGGTGCCTTCATGAAAATCGATCCGATCGCCATCCCGCACAACGTATTAAACGTTGTCTGTGTTTTTGGGGCATTCTGTATATTAAACAATGTGGGAGATAAAAGCAAAATCCTATTTGACGCCATGGTTTGTCTGAATGCTTATGTCATTTTCATCACAGTATTCTAAATTCTGGGGTAAATGTTCTTGTGTTTAGCCAAACATAACCAAATATGCCATTTCATTCTGTGGACCCATAATGAGTGACTAACCCCAGAAAATGTAGTGTAACTCTGGGATGTGGATTAGTGTGAAATTGATCTACAAACCAAGTTGTCCAAAACTACACAAAGGAAAGCGTGTGGTTATTTTGTATGCGAACGTATTTGGTGCTTTTGGTCTGCAGGAGAACCATATGCCAGACTGTGAATACATCTTAAATGTAGTGAAAGAAGAATCTGTCGTGAAACTCCCACTTTTCGAGCTTGAGGTGCCAGCCACTGGTAATTATGCCCCTCTTCTCATTGCTGGCATGTAGATGATAGGATGTCACTACATAGCAAGAAAGAAACATATCATTTTATTTTGTACTCTTCTTATTCCACCTCCTGACGTTCGGAAGAGATGTACCGTGTTAGTACGAGAACAGCAACTGTAAGGGTACACATATGTGAAACTTCTAAATTTTACATTATGTTCTTGCATCATCGTCATCAACTCTTCATGCTTTGGGAGAATTCTCCTGTTCCACCCTCATATTTCTTCCAATCCTTTTTTTTTTTTTGGCCTTTCTATTGTTGTATAACCAGAAAATTTATATTTGAAGGACTGTAGTGGAATGCGAGAGTTTAAATTCATTCTCTGCAAATGACTTTTCCATTTTTCTCTACTTTTGTCTTTTCTTTCAACAAAAACATGTCTAATTCTTTCATTATTTCTACATTTCCAATATGATCTTGATATGATTTCACTTCTTCCGCTTGTATTCGGTCCCAATCTTTCGTTTTAAGTGTCCATATTTCCTATCCATGCAGTAAAATCGGAACAGTCTTTGTCTTATGTAATTTCGGATTTTTCCTTTCAAGGTACGAGCTATTATTCGAAAAATATACTGGAATTTACTCAATTTATTGCTTTTTTCTTCGTTGCTTGTTTTAAAGGCTACATTACAGCCCAAGCAATTACATTTTGCCACCTGTTCTAAAAATTTATCACTTAACACTATCTTCGTTCTTTTTGTTTTCCTATGAATGCCATGATCTTTTACTTTTCTGCTGCTATATATAAACCATAATCCTTGATCAATTTTTGTAACTTGTACATACTTATTTGCAGCTTATCCTCTCTGTCTTGAATTAACATCGTGTCATCCGCAAAGAGTAGCATATTCAATGCATTATTTTTATTTATTTTTATTCTTGATAGTATTTTGTGTTTTAATTTTCTAAGAATATCGCCCATATAAATGTGAAGTAACACCTGAGATAAACTGCATTCTTGTCTTAAACCATTAAGTGTCATATCTTGTGATAATTGTCCATTTCCTAAAACTATTTTTATTTTTGTTTCTTGATGTGTATTCCCGAGTACATCTATCAGTCTTTTATATCCTTTCTTTGTCTAAAACTTACCAAAGTCTAGTCCTGCTTGCCTTATCAAAACCTTTTTCTAAATGTATAAAGGCTGTATGCATTTTTAAATTGTATTCTCTTCTCTTTTCGATTATTTGGTTAATAGAAAATGTTATTGATGCAGGTTCTTCCTTGTAACCTTGCTAGCATGTGCATATATTTTCATAGCCGTGTCTCCAGTAGTTTCCAATAAACTAATATTGTTAAAGTAATTATCGTAATTGTGAATAAACATAGTCTGTGTGATGAAAAACTTAACATATTAGTGTAGTGTAAATGTTTATTTGCACTCTAACGGATATATAAGATAAAATATTGGAAACAGTCTCTATTGAAGTTTCAATTTTTAGAACAAAATTGTAAACTTACGAGAAAGAATATTTTACACTAGTTTTGGTGTGTTAATTGTATTGTCACGCGGGCAGCGGCACACAAGGACGGTCGGGGACAAGTTGTTGTTGTTGTTGTGTTTAACGTCCGCTTTTACTACTACGGCACCGCAGGCGGTGACACTGATAATACATGGAATGAAGATGGAGCACCGGTGGAAAGAGATGGCGGGGGAAACCGGAGCACCCGGAGAAAACCTGCCCTGACGCCGCTTCGTCCACCACGAATACCACATGCGGGTCCCTGGGATCGAACCCGACCCGCCTAGGTCGCCTAGGTGATAGGCGAACGCGCTAACAGCTCCGCCACGGCGCCGCCGGTCAGGGACAAGCTACCTCACATCACATACTAGGCGTGGCGCGTATCAAAGGCGCTTACGGTTAAGCTTCACAACACCACCTACGCAAACAAACACATGACAACAATTAGCGCGGCATCTCAAACTGGTGTCCCAGAATATTCGAGAAGTGTCCTGCGGCCGGCGTATTTGTAGAAACTTGAGAAAGATCAGTGTTAAGTCATCCTCGCTATTAAAGAGGTGAAGCAATGAGAGTGGCGAGTCAGTATTGTGTGTGGGGGGGGGGGGTGCACGGCGTTAACTACGCGTGAGAACCGGTGGGTCGTAACGGAAGATAGTGAAGCAGTTAATGGGTATCGAAAGATTGAGATAGAGAAAGTGAAGAAAGACAGAAAGGAGTGAGTGATGGTTAAGAGAAGAAAACCGTTTTGAGTTGTAACATCACGAAAATCTGTATGTTGTGTTAACGTCAGAAAAAGAGAGCTATGTTGTTGTGCATTCAGTTAGAATAAAATAAAGAGAGAAGAAGGTAATTGGACTGTCAAATTGTCATATTGCCACATGGTGTCAGAAGTGGAATTTGTTGAATTGTCATTTTGTCCCAGTATATTATAATCTATATCCCTGGAATGATAACCGACAAAGAAACATAACTCCCAAATGGTATGCTTATATTTTTGGGCATTTGTGTACAAAGTATGAAGCAACTTTAAGAATATTCGAACAGCTTGAAAGCATAAAAATGTATAAATTACAGAAAGCAAGAAAACTGTTTGAAATTCTGGAGGTCTTACTGCCTTTGTGCGCAGGCCCAATTAAGAACTAGTGTAAAATATTTTCTAATCATCAGTATCTAACACACACCAAATAAAGACTATGCAATTCGATGATTCGTGTTTAATATTAAACTGCAACACCAAAACTGGGCTTTTAAAAGAATATTGATCAATTTTCACCAAGGTGTACCTTTAAGGGAACCTAGTGGTGAAATGTCCATAGGTGGTCAAAACGCACATGTGTTACTTTGGACCTTGAACGCGACCCTTGGAAGGGAGGGAGGGATGAAGGCAACCATGTGCAATAGTTGCCGACCGATCCGAGGAAAGCACGAAAACCCTTTGGTCACACTGGGCAATCGTTGAGAATGGAACTCAGGAAGAAGCCTCACACGTCACTGCGGACTCATCTCGCTCGGTAGTAATACATAAAACAAAACCCCTAGCGCAACAACCCCTGAAGGGCCACTGCGTCCCCCACCTCAGTCCACTACAGGCGTCATTGGTGGGGTGGGACGTGGTCAGCGCCCCGAGCACTCCCGGCCAGTTATGCGGCTTTCGCGACCTGGGGCCACTACTTCTCCATCAATTAGCTCCTCAATTGGTCCCTTCAGGGCTAACGAGGCTGAGTGCACCCCGTGCCAGAACCCCCAGCGGAGAAAACTCCCGATGCTGGTACCGGGGATAGAACTCAGGTCCTCCGCGCCAGAGGCAAGCGCACTACCAACTGTGCTACGGAGGCGGTCAGTAATACGTAGTGCTCTATTTTATTATATTTTGATGTGGTGCACAACAAAGGAAGGTCGGGTCGTGCTACCCTACGCCACTGGCGCGGCGCCTAACAAAGACCCTCAAGGTCACGGCTCTCCAGACCACTCACGTGAGCAAACACGTGACAAAAATGAGCAAGGCACGTCAAAGGTGCTTTCCAGATTATTCGCAAAGCATCCGGTAGCCGGCGTATTTTTAGAAGTTCGAGAAAGGTGGGTGTTAGTCATACTCACCAAATAAGGAGTTGAAGTGACAAGAAGAGTGAGTGAGCTACAGACAGGAGTCAGTCAGTATTTAATTTGAGCGTGTATGTGTCAGCTGCGTTAGTCGTCACGGCCTGAAGGAAGATAACGAAGCAGTTATGTTGAGTGATTGTGTCGCCAGAGTTAGTGAGAGACAGAGAAAGTAAAAGAAGTGAGTCAAGCTTATAAGAACAAAACAGTTTTGAGTTGTAATATCACGGATGATTAAGACGCTGTTAACGTCAGTAAAAGAGAATCGCGTATTTGTGAAACATTTTGGAGCAAAACAAACTGAGAAAAGATAATTGGACTGGATTTCAGTTGTTTTTGTTACAATGGTGTCAGGAGTGGGATTTATCGCATTTTGATTTGATCACAATATTAATGGGTATTATATAATTTGATACTAGAATTGTCTTAATTACGAAGCGTTGAACAGTTGAGAGATACGTGGGAATATTCCGGTTCGTCCAACGTGCCAATTCGCTCTTGATTGAAGTAGGTTTACACTCTGAATTGACGAGCTATTCTACTTTAGCAGCGCAGTAAAAAGAGGAAGTGAGCATCTGTCGAATACAACAGAGCTCTGCCATCCAATGCAGCTACAGGAAATTAGCAGAACAGAAAATGCGACAAAGCTACGTGGTAACTCGATAGTCTGTGAATCTCTACGTACAACGCTACTTGCCCATCCATTTCATATTCGATTATTAACACACGGAGGAGTTACTGCTGTCGAAAATGGATAGAAAACTATAACGTTTCTGTTGACTTGATAGATTCAAATGCCCTCAGCATGAATAGAAAGGGGAAAATCGTATTTTCGAAACTAAGTGCTTGGTGAAATCTTGTATAAAGGTCTACAATGCAAGATGTTTAGAAATAAGATTATTTTCCACTAGTGATGGAGGAAAATATTCTAATAAAAGTATTGTAACAAAAGGGCAATTTGACAAATGCCTCTTCTGACACCAGTGAGACAAATCGACAATAGTTCAGTCCAATTTCTTTTTTCTCCCTTTATTTTTACCTTCTCTATTAGTAAGTAAAGGAAATATTGTATTAAACCCAAAAATTCGATGTCAAGATTTCACCGGAAATATGTTCTGAGGCCCCCTGAATTTAAAAAAAAAAAAAATTTAGAAAATGGTCCGTGTATGTCTGTGTCTCAGTCTGTGGACTGCGTAACTCAAAAACTAAATTCGGTAAACACCAAAGTTGGTATTTAATGTCTTTTAAGGACCCTCCAACCTAAACTACCCTTTACAATTTTTAGAAAATTTTGGTTTTCTTGAAAATGGCTCTATCGATTTTGATTAAAATGATTCAGATGTTTTTATGACAAATAAAATGTATATTTTGAGTTTTCTGGCTATAACCGATGTCGCCCTGTCTTAGGTTTTGAGCGATAGTAAAATCCTTTAAAGTTTTAGGATTCCGTTCTCCTTGCACGGTTAACATAAAAAAATGAACAACGATGTTAGATTTGACAACATTTTAAGTTTTCCGAAACTGAAACAAATAAGGAATATCTCCGAAATGATTCCTCAAAAAAAAAAAAAAAAAAAAAAAAAAAAAAAAAAAATCGGACATATTGTGTGCTTCAGCAAGATCTACATTTTTGTATATTAAGATTTGGTCTATCTCTTAGAGTTTACGGGTTTTCAAAAGTCATTCAGTGTAAACAGGACGACATAGGCTATAGCCAGAAAATTCAAAATATACATTTCATTTGTCATAAAAACATCTTAATCATTTTAATGAAAATCGTTAGAGCCATTTTTAACAAAACCAAAATCTTCGAAAAATTGTAAGGGGTAGTTTAGGGTGGAGGGTCCTTAAAAGACATTAAATTTAAATACCAACTAGTATCTAGCTTGAGCTATTCTACTAGACGAATTTTTGTGTGCTCGAAATTTTTGGGTTACAGTCTAGCTCGTCTAGAATAGCTCGAATTTTTTGGTGTAATGCAATACTTCCTTTACTTACTAATAGAGAAGGTAAAAATAGAGAGAGAAAAAAGAAATTGGAGTGAACTATTGTCGATTTGCCTCACTAGTGTCAGAAGAGGGATTTGTGAAATTGCCCTTTTGTTACAATACCTTTATTAGAACATTTTCCCCTCTCTATTCATGCTGAGGGCATTTAAATCTATCAATTAGAACCACTTTTTAGTAACGAGTTCTAGTCAACAGAAACGTTATAGTTTTCTATCCATTTTCGACAGCAGTAACTTCTCCGTGCTGGGGTGTCTTCCAGGCCTGCAACCGATCTTAATTTATACTGTAACAAAACTGCAAAATCCCTTTATTGTCCTCCAAATTTTACTAGGAATGCACAATTTTCTTCTTGTAGTTAACGCAGTTTATAGTCCTTTCTGCTATCACAATTGTTCTGATAATCGTTCTTGATCTTTCAATGTCTTTCTCCAGTTTCTCTGTCCCTTATATCTTGACTATTACGATACAATAACTTGACGACACATACGTATTTACTGACAGGCTAACCGACTCACTCTCATAACTAAAATCCAACTGTACAGGACTTACACAGCTAAATAACTCAACTCAACTCAAACTGACTCAAAAACTAAAAACTACTGTCTGACTGCTCGCGTTGTCTATGGTCCTGTTTATACTGGAGCTGATGTCGTGTGACCTTTCCAGGCGCACGTGTGCAGTGACTCAGCGATAATCAACGAGAAGCTCCTCGGTCCCTTTTGTTGTTATCGCGCCCCCACGGCTACGTGCACACAACCGCTCCATGTCACCCGGCCCCCCTCTCACCCGCATATTGTTGTACGACCAATATCACAATACAGTACATACAATTGCACTGTACCCATTTTGCACTAACCTAATTTTGCATCGTCTTAAAGAAATCAATAATTTTTGTTTGTCGCCATAATTCTCGTTTTCTTCTCTCTCCGTATTGTTTGATTGTAGCAAGATGGAGATGAATACTATTAGATCCATTTTGCTTTTCCATGCGCAGAATCATCTTCTTTATGATACTTGTCATTTCACTAACATATAGAATATCTTTCTTCGTGTGCCTCTCTCGTTACTTAGGGGAATTCTTAGCAATGCAGTGACCAAGGTCAACGGTAGGAATGCAGCTGTCGCAGTGGCCATGGCCCACGCTAGAGGTAGTGAAAAGTAAATTACAGTATCGCTTTTTGAAGAGAATGTTAAACTCAACTGTCAAAAAATAAAAACTAAAAAGTGGGATATATTTTCGGGACACCTACTTTCCCCCGCGTTAAATCCGAATCCGCGGTATTTCGGATCACACTATTTCGCTTCTATTGTATTACTAAATGGTGCAGTAGCCTTTAGGCCTTGTTCGGAGTACACTCATGTCGGAACTTTTAGTGGTGTAATAAGAGCCTCTTTCTTTGAGGATACAGTTACAGGTTGCAGGTATATGCTAAGTATAGTACTGCCCATCGCTTAACGACCACATAACAAGAAGTTTTAAAACCGTACCTCAACCCTCTTCCACTACTAATGACATGAACACAATAGAAAAGGTCCTCTCAATATATTCTTAGCGAAATAATCTGCTGTTGCCAAGTCGTTTACCAGGTTGTTCATTCATAGTTTTGTTAAACATTCTGCTTGTTAAGTTATACCTCAGAGTGGCCGAAGTAAAAGACGTGACTACCCCATCCGCGCATCCAACTGGGACTCCAAAAGGCAGTAAGATGATGGCCCTTAAGGCATGGGCGATACTGTACCTAAACTTTCGCAGCTTAATGTGAACTTGAGTTGTACCTTGAAGATCTGGCACCACCAGGCTACCAAGACATGCAGCTTTCCTAGACAAGAACCTGCAGGAACACTGGATATTGCAGAGAGGTGCCTTTGGGAACCGTGATGAATGCCATGTATCTCAGAGAACCATCTACGATGGAGATCCTTTGTCAAAAAATTGCAGCAGCATGTTCAGAAATTCACATGCACAAATTGACCAACATCGCTCAAGCAACCGTTCACGGTTCTGATATGTGCCTGACCACATCGGCAACGCTTAGCATGTTGTGCGGGACTGCAAACTGATCAGTTTTTAAACAGGAATCCCTGTCCGGAAATGAACGGTTTGGACGATGTAGCGCACCGAAGTGCGAGATGGGTGTATGTTCACATTTCATCAATAAACCCAACATCGAGCTGTCTACATTACATACGGGCTTCGAACTGTGTACCTCCGTTGTTCCAGAGCCTATGTTGGCGTTGGTGAGCCTCATGTACATGATCCAATACGTGTGGTCGTTTTTGAGATTTTCAATCGCCCCGTGGACTCGAGCCGTAAGGCGTTACAGGAGTGCCGTACACCATACTCTTCATACAACTCCACAGCAAATAGTCAAGAGGTGTCAGATCTGGCGACCGTGCTGGTCATGGAACTGGTCCACCTCTACCAATCCATTGATTTGAAGATGCGACATTGAGGGTATTCCGCACATTTACATCAAAGTGTGCTGGAGCTCAAGTCGGCCATTTCAGTAGCTGTGTACTAGTACGTGTCGCAATGCTGGTAAAAACGTTACTGTACTGGAAGCCAAGGAAGTAATGCAGTAGGATGCGCACCAAGGACTCTGTAGAGGAATTTAGCACACGTACAGGAATGTTGTTATGCGCAGGTGTTAAAATACCAAAAGGAATGTTAACAAATGATCACAACCGTTTGTTCTCAAACCTCGACGCTCTCCACCAACATGCTAAACGTTGGTCCTTCCTGATGTGATAAGAAAAATTGACTCTGATGGTATCATATTTGTTAAATCAAGCCAGATCTATGCTTACGCGGATGGTTATTATTATTATTATTATTATTATTATTATTATTATTATTATTATTATTATTATTATTATTATTATTATTATTATTATTATTATTATTATTATTATTATTATTATTATTATTATTATTATTATTATTATTATTATTATTATTATTATTATTATTATTATTATTATTATTATTATTATTATTATTATTATTATTATTATTATTATTATTATTATTATTATTATTATTATTATTATTATTATTATTATTATTATTATTATTATTATTATTATTATTATTATTATTATTATTATTATTATTATTATTATTATTATTATTATTATTATTATTATTATTATTATTATTATTATTATTATTATTATTATTATTATTATTATTATTATTATTATTATTATTATTATTATTATTATTATTATTATTATTATTATTATTATTATTATTATTATTATTATTATTATTATTATTATTATTATTATTATTATTATTATTATTATTATTATTATTATTATTATTATTATTATTATTATTATTATTATTATTATTATTATTATTATTATTATTATTATTATTATTATTATTATTAGTGGTAGTGATAGTGGTAGTATTAGTAGTGGTGTTGTTGTTGTTGTTGGTGTTTTTGTTGGTGTTTTTGTTGTTGTTAATATTGTGACAAGGAATAAAAGGCAACTGAAAAGGCTCTATGTAGAACTGGAAATGCATGCCAAAACTGTGGGTTTGGTGGTGAATAAGAATAACACCAAATAGTCGTCATATAGTCTCTCTTAATAGTCTCCCTATTGAGGATAGAAGAACGCCTACAAGTATAGAGATAATTGGAAAAATGTTTGAAGGTGTCTCTTGTTTTACATATTTTGGTGCCTTAGTTGAATCTGATAATAAATTGAGCGACACAATAAGAGAAAGAATACAGGTAGGGAATGAGCTTATTATGCAGATAAAGAAGTTTTCTCTAATGGAATAATAACCAGAAATACTAAACTTAAAGTTCATAAAACATTAGTAAAAAATCTAACCCCACGGTGCAACAGCCATATCCGTGCCAAAGCCTACCTACCAACCGCTGCGTGTCCCACCTCTGCCCACTACAAGCGTCATTACTGGGGTGCAGTACTGGAGGGTGATACGTGGGCAGCACTCCGATCCCTTCGTGCTGGTTATGCGCTCTTCACGACCTGGGGCCACTACTTCTTTATTCAAGTAGCTCCTTAGTTGGTCCCTAAGTTGACTGAGTGCACCCCGGACCAGACCTCCAGCGAGGAAAACTCCCATGCCGAGACCGGGGATGGGAGCCGGGTCCCCCGTGCCACGCCAAAGGCAGTCTAAACATTAGTAAACCCAGTGGTAAACTATGAGGTGAGATTAGGTCTACCACAATGAACGATGAAAGGGCTTTGAGGTCGTTTGAGAGAAGAATACTCAGAAATATGTTTGAACCTGTACACTGCGGTGATTAGAATTAGAATTAGAAACAACCAGGAAATAAGTGTTTTAATAGAAGGTCAAGATATTGTTAGATTTATGAAATCCCAAACACTTAGATGTTTGGGACATCTGAAAATCATGGCGTATGAGCGGAATCCAAAGAAAATGTGAAGGCAGACCGAGAACAAGATGGATGGATTGTGTGGAGGAAGATCTTGCTGCAATGGGAGTCAGAGGCTGGAGAAGGAAAGTGCATGATTGAGGACAATGGCGGAAAATAGCAAGAGAAGGCCAAGACACACAGCGGGCTGTAGAGCCGTAAATGAAGAAGAAAAAATTATACATACATTTTAAGTGCTCAGTATTAAGAAGTTAAACGGAGATTAATGCCATTTCTCGAAACATGCTGCAGCGTTTAACTCATCAAAGTGGCGCGTTGATACACAGATCAAAAATGTCATCCTGACACCCGTAGAATATTACCAAACGCTATTCACTGTAAAGTAGCAAATATATTCCTGCGAGAGAAAGATTAATAGCTCATAATATATTTTAGCCTTCATCTTCCAGGCCATTTGAACCAAGCTACGGCATGCAGTTGAATTTAATGAATTATATGCGAGGAAGTCTTGATCTGTGTTACAGCCCAAACTGCTCCCAGTTAATTACGTCTCTCTGGAGTTTTCGTTCGTTGTCGATAGACTAACAAATAATTAACGTTCCTGCAAAGTTAATGTACTCAATCAGTAACTGTTAAATCAAACAGTATTTTTGGAAAAGAGCTGGCATAGTTCTTCCTTTAGTTTTATATTACTGGCAGTTTTAGCCCTCAAAGAAGGTACATATCTCGCAAGAAAAGAAGTCCGATGTGTTGCACTCACATGACTTTCTCTGCTCTTCCACTAACCATACTTACAAACCCTTACTCGAATGTTCTTCGTGATAGTATTTGCAGAAATTATCTTCTTCTTGTAGGTACAAGGGGAATATAGGAATACAGAGGCTTCGAACGACAGTAACATCTTCGAAAGCTTTCAAATTCGGTTCTCTTTGCACCGTTAACATATAAATATGAATAACGATTGTCCATTTGACCGAAGTGTAAGTTCTCCAAAACCATCACAAATAGCAAGGAATATCTCCGAAATGGTTTACTCTACAAAAAAATTGTTTAGACATAAATTGTGTGTTTTAGCAAGATCTACATTTTCGTATAGTAAGACTTGGTCTATCGCTTACGGTTTACCAGTTATGCAGAAGTCATTCAGTGTAAATAGGACTTCATTGGCTATAAGCAGAAGATTGAAGATGTACATTTTATTTATCATAAAAATATCTGAAACATACGTCATTTTAATAAAAATTGTTAATCACTTTTAAGAAAATCAAAAGTTTCCATACATGTTCCATCTAAAGGGTAGTTTAGGGTGGAGCAATTCTTCTTTCAAAATCTTCGTGTCGCATCCTTGAAAGACATTTAACCCTTTCATGCCTGAATTACTTTGCTACATATGCCGTTCTTCCTCTAATTCGAAACCGGTTTAGATTAGGTGGTCTGGGACACCTTCAGCCATGATCGTTACGGCAACACGTAGTGCACTGGCCATGCACTCAAAGCCTGAGGTCGTGAGTTCGAGTCTCTGCAACCGCAGTAAAATGTACCTGTGGTAAAGGACGGGGAGGGCCCACGTAAAATAATCGGTGTGATGGCACGCCTGGATGATGACGGGGTATAATTTGACTGCGGTTGCATGGATTTTGCTTCTATTATATATATATACAAAACACTACAATATAAATTGTAAAAAAAATAATTTTTTACAATCCAAAACGTCTCAAATATATATTTTTAATTGGTGACAGACAGTATAACAAGAATATAGCAGAAAAAAATGTTAAAACTAGTACAAATAGGAAAAAAAAGCTAGACACACCAGGCATGAAAGGGTTAACTTAAACACCAACTTTAGTTTTTCACCCACTTTTCGTTTTGAGGTATGCTATTGTTGTTGTAGTGTTTAACGCCCGCTTTTACTACTACGGCACCGCAGGCGGTGACACTGATGACACATGGAATGAAGATGGAGCATCGGTGGAATGAGATGGCGGGGGAAACCGGAGCACCCGGAGAAAACCCGCCCCGACGCCGCTTCGTCCACTACGAATACCACATCGGGGTCCCTGCGATCGAACCCGGGACGCCTAGGTGGTAGGCGAGCGCGCTAACCGCTCGGCCACGGCGCCGCCTGAGTTATGCTGTCCAGAGTGACAGACTGACAGACACCCACATAGGACCTTTTTCTAAAACTGATATATATATATTTTTTTTTTTTTTGATTAAGTGGACCTCTAAACATATATTTCTGGTGGAATCTCGACATCGAATTTTTAGGTGGATTACAATACTTCCTCTACTTTACTAAACGTAGTGGAGAAAGTAAAGACCTCATAACATTAAAGGTCATAATGTCACATCACTATTAGAAAATAAAACTGATTTATATTTATCTAGAGAACTTGATATGCCAAGATTTCCATCTCTCCATTCATTTGCGACGCATATTAGTACTGTTTGCCTCAATTCGTGTGTGCGTGTGCCGGCGCGTGTGCGTGCGTGTAATTTTGTTCTAAACTGAAAGTTGTGAAATCTAAAAGCAGATCACAACTGAAAGATGAAAACTACGTCCTCTTTTGCACGTCAGTGCTAGTGAATTAATATTGGATGTGTGGGTAGCCATAATGCTCCAGATGAAGTTAGGAATAAATTAATGAAAACTAAATGTTAAAACCCTCTCAATCTGTATATATGTGTTTCGCATATATACAATCAAACGTGTATTAGAGAAGTTCCTTAACACCACCACTGCGACCTTCTAACCCCTCCTTCAAACCATGCGTCGTGTGATTGCCGGGTTGCGTTTTGTTACGTGGCCATTCGTGCAATCGCGATGACCAATTTGCCGACTCTTGTATAATTAGGAGATTATTCTGGCAGAAGCAGTACGTTCCACCCTGTAGACATAAGTTTCTATCTTAATGGAATGGTTTTGTACAAAGAGCTTGTCTTTAGTAGGTAAGTTTCGAGAGAAAAACAAGACACCAAGGGAAGTGTAAATGAGTCATTATGCCATGTTCGTCATTTCCTTGTGGCCATCCTTCCTCATGCTTTCGTAGAAATTTTGTTGCAAGATGCATAATTACAAGCACTTTATGGCTGATTTTATCAGTGTTCATTTAGCCCCAGGCTTGCGTGCACCCTGATACAAGCTACGATGTCCGTATCGGCCTTCCAGCGGCATCTTGTGCATGCTTTCTTGTGTTACATTCACATCACTTTCTCTACCCACCATCGTTTATTTTTATATAATCTTTTCAAACCATTCCTAAAGCTCATATTTAGTTTCTCTACTACGTATAATAAGTAGAGTATTTTATTCGCTCCCAAAAATTCGGTGTTAAGATTACAACGGAAATCTATTTTTGAGGCCCCCTGAATCCAAAAAAGAGTATTTCTAGAGAAACGTTCGCGCGTGTGTGTGCAGGCGCATGCGCCTTTACACGGCGAAACTCAAAAACGATAAGTAGGTTAAAAACCAAACTTCCTATTTATGTATCTTATCGTATTTAATATCTTTCAAGGATTCGACACGAAGATTTTGAGCAAAGCTCCTACACCCTAAACTACTCTTTACAAGGAAAGTATTTCGAAAAGTTTGATTTTCTCAAAAATGCCTTTGACGATTTTGACTAAAATGCCACATGTTTAAGATATTTTTATGGCAAATGAAATTTATATGTTGAATTTTATGGCTATAGCCTATGTAGGTCCCTGTTATTTGTGTGAGGTTTGCAGTATTTAAGCTTTGCCCAAATGGAAGGGCTTTTTATCTCTTAGCCGTGCAAAGAGAACGAAATTTCAAAGCTTTAAAATATCTGACTATCGCTCAAGACGTACTGTACTCCAAAATTCCCCTTGCACCTATAAGAAGCAGCAGTAATTTCTGCAAATGTTTACTTCGGCTAACATGAAGATAATTGGAGACGTAATTCCACAAGAATGTAGCATATTACTGTAATCCTGTGATGTTTGAGGTTAGAAATGATGCTTTTATTATGTAAGTTGGCAGTACTGCTTTTTGGTGTAATGTCCACCGCAGTTTAGTGTAATGTAGGCCATATTGAATTGTTGGGAACTGCCGATAAGCTGTTTCCCATATATATATGTATGCAGGTTGCCACGCCCGTTGTCCATGTGAAACTCCCCGGCTGTGTAGCCCAGGGAAGAAGCTAAACACAGGTCCGGGGAAACGTCGGCAAAAACAGAAGTACACTATGACGTAGTACATACCTCAAGCTGGAGATCTTCACGTTTCCCCTATAGACAAGTAGGGAACAAAACGACAGAAAATTGTGTGTTAATATTACGAGAAGACAGCAATTTTATGAGTTATAGGGACACTGGGAGTGAAATTTGAAAGTTCCCCATTTCTTGATAGATTTTTTTGAAATGTTTACTGTGTTTGTATTTATATGAAAATAGGAGGTACACCAAATTTCATTAAAATTGGATAATTCGTTTATGATCTATACATTATTTTATGCATTTAATACGCACATTTTCAAAATGTAAGAAGCTTCTACTGACTTTTCAAAATTGGTTTATATTGGCAGAACTGGTACTCTAAAACATGGGTGACAATTGTATGAAGAGATATTTCAAATACGTTCGCTGATTATGCTGTACATATTTTTTTTAATAACAAAGAAAATTTAATCTTAAAAAACGTTAATTTTTTCACACACACACACACACACACACACACACACACACACACACACACACACACACACACACACACACACACACACACACACACACACACACACACACACACACACACACACACACACACACACACACACACACACACACACACACACACACACACACACACACACACACACACACACACACACACACACACACACACACACACACACACACACACACACACACACACACACACACACACACACACACACACACACACACACACACACACACACACACACACACACACACACACACACACACACACACACACACACACACACACACACACACACACACACACACACACACACACACACACACACACACACACACACACACACACACACACACACACACACACACACACACACACACACACACACACACACACACACACACACACACACACACACACACACACACACACACACACACACACACACACACACACACACACACACACACACACACACACACACACAAAAAAACGTTTTTGGAATTCATGTTAATGATAACATCAATATTGAATCATAGTTTTGTTTAGCTGCTGTTTATGAATAGTTTTGGAAATTTTCATTGAATTTGAAGCAAAACTCAGGCACGACCTTCTTTTGGAACATGCAGAAATGTAGTTTTGAGAAAAACAGGCTTTTATATAGGTACATACTGTGTACGTTAAGGGAAGAGCGCTATTTGAAAGGGCCGTAATGACCACATGGAGTGGGGGATATGAAAAATGTTAGCTGATCCAAATATACCGGTGTTCCAGGAACATTTTAAGGTAAAAAACAATTTTCGACTTTTTGACAATTTTGACCAAAATTTCACTCCCAGTGAAGGTCAGTAAAAGACAACCCTGTTATTGTGTATTCAGTTAGAAGAAAGTGCCAAAAGAATAATTCGATTTTCGTTGAGTTTGTCACACTGGTGTCAGAAGTAGGATTTGTAAAATTGTCGTTTTGTTACAATAAAAATTACAGAATTTAGATGTTCAAAACTAATCATTATATTAGAAATAAACCTGGTTTCAGCACAGAAATGTGCCGTCAATTTGAACAATTAGGAATTTAAGTTAATTCTGTGGAATTGGAATTAGGTTCCTCTGGCATGGGAAAAGTATTGTTTGGAGACTTGTGTAGCAATTTTGTATGATTGATACTCACATAAGAATTAATTATTGAATTTCAGTACTTTTCATACCACTTAGGTAGTACCTATGTCCTTAATGGAATAAGGCTTTGTGTTTAGATGTTTGAAGTGTACGTTTTGACCCATGCAAGAAACGAAAGAGGCTTCAGGAACTTTGGGAATTCAAGGCAAATAGCATCTCCACAACTATTAATTATTATAAATGCGTGAGCAAATAGAAATAAACTGCTCTGTTTTATTTCTCTTTTACATTTTTAGCGTGTAACTTCGCTAAACTGCTGGAAAAACTGGTACTACATATTCTTTATTCTGAGTGAAATGTCAAAGGCAAGTGAGGAAAAGAACTCTGACCTTTTTCGTGTCCCCTGCGCCTTTTCCATCGCTGTCCATATGGGAGGGAAAAACTATGCTTATGGTTATTGGTATTATGATACAGCCCACAAAATTACTCGCCGTATTCGATATGTAGAGGATGTTCGGGAAATATGGAACACCAGTTTTTATTTCCGCCATATTTGTGGCAATAGTATTATAATTTGATCAATAATATTTTTAGGAGAAAAAAGGAACCTTTGGAAAAAAATCTTATGACTTACTATGAACAAATATCAATTTTGGAAAAAAAAGTGTCCAATTGTTTATTGTGGGTAATATGAAACTGGAAGGCTAATATGGAATACTACATAAATTTCCCAATCAATAATTTTTTCCAGTGACAAATTCACATAAGAGCTTATTTATTTCTTGCTAAATCTTCCTCTCAGATAATAATGCACTGAATGCTATTACAATTACAATGAGCAGAAGGAAAAATATAATCCTTATAAAAGGTATTTTAATATAAACAAGTATGTGTGGCTGACTGGTTCATACGAATCAAATAAACTTGTTTGCTGCTGAGAATACGCCCTGGAATACGACTGCTTTTGAAATTTTAGCGTATTTCATCACAGCTTTGGATAAACATCAGAGCTCAACAATTAGAAACAGGGTTTGAAGTAATATGGTCAGAAACTATGAGTGTTCCTAATGAAGAGGACGAAGATGAAGCCCATTTTTCGTACTTGAGGATTTTCTATGAAGTTCTGGACACATTAATAACTCAAACTAAATTAAGATTTGAATCACCGAAACAGGTGAAATGTCTCGCTTTACTGGATTCTGAACATGTTGCGAGTTACGCTAAAAGTTTTCCAATGAATATATTACGTGAACCGAGAGAACCATATGTTTCCATTTTCGATATACTGTCCTTGAAGACCGAACTGAAGGTGTTATATTCATCTCAAAAATGTTCTAACAAGTCCGTTCAAACCATTGTAAATTGTATGAAATCAAATGGACTTGATGTTGTGTACAGTAAAGTTTATAAACTATATGATCTGATTTTAATATTTTCTTCACTAGTGTAAGCGCAGAAAGGAGCTTTTCAGCCTTGAAGCAAATGAAATCTTATTTTCGGGCAACACAAAGACAGATTGGTCTGAGCAACTTGGCTCTTCTATCGGTGGAAAAATACATATTTGTTTCGCTGAGAAGGCACTACGAGAAATCATTTTCGGATAGTGTGGCAATGCAGTTTACCGGTAGAGATAAATGGCTGGAGTGCATGTATATACAGCTGAACCTGATTTGTGCGTATATCAAAGGGAAGAAGGACGGTTACTTATAACTCAGACTTACAACTGAGATTTCAATGACGCAATACAGTGAGCCTACATGTTTACATTTTACAGGCAACAAAGATACGAAGAAAACATTAAACTTGGTGCTCCTTTAAAGAAATCACTGAGTTTAGCTTCTTTCACTTTTCTTGCATTAAGTGCATACACCTCATTCTGTTATTGACGGTGGTCTAAAAAATTCCTAAGTCTGAGCAATTTTCGTGTTTGTTTTGTGTGGATTAAGTTCCATTTCTCGTAATAATTTTACTTTCTGATCCAATGTGTATCATTTCCTTTTTCTGTTCTCCATAGCTGTTTAAAAGCAACTGAGAACTGAAAGACAAAACCGCTGTTCAGCAGTAAACACCAGATACCGAAAATATTTGTTTACTTCTCGTTTCTTGCTGCAACATTGTCGCGCTGAAAGCTGCCCACTCAGGTTGGGTCTTTCTCAACAGAGATAAGGAAAGTACTCCTCTAGTTACTCCCAAGGTGGCATATGCCGTGCACTCATTATAATTACGTATACCTCAGTTGTATTTCACTGAAATTTAATACGTATAACTGGGAATTGCGTATAAATGCATTACCTATAAATAAGGTTTTTGTTAACACGTTTCTAAATTACATTTTGTCGAGACCAACAAACATTTACGTATAAAGCCAATTACGCAGAACTGGGTTACGTATAAAGTAGGCTCAACTGTATAAACCGGTAAGGTAAAATTGTTCATTTTACTTTTATAATTTTTTTTAGCTTGTTTCGAGAAAAAATTATTTAAATGCGCTCTTCATGAAGTTAGCATTTAATCAATAACCCCTTATTGTCCGCATCTGGTAGGCCTAGTTTTCTTTCCTTTTTGTTGTGTTTAACGCCCGCTTCTACTACATATAGCACCGCAGGCGGTGACACTGACGGTACATGGAATGAAGATTGAGCACTGAAATGAGATAGCGGAGCAAACCCAGCACTGCGCCGCTTTGTCCAACATGCGGTCACCTGGGATCGAACTCAGGGCGCTTTGATGAGAGGCGTATAGTCTAACCTCGCGGCCACGGCGCGGCGATGGTAGGCCTAGTGATAGCCGAGTCACAACATCGAATTTTTCTGTGGAATACAATACTTCCCCTACTTACTATACGTAGTAGAGAAAGTTGTTAAATACCAAACGTTGTGTATAAGTTGAGTATTTTACATGGATACTATCCGATTATTTTCAAAAAAATCCCGACCCCAAACTATTTATGCTTTACATGGAATACATTTAGAAAATATTGATTTTATCAGAAATGTCTCAAACGAGTTTTATTAAAAGATATGTTCTAAGTATGAGATGTATACCTCCAAGTTTCTGGAAACACCCTGTGAAGTTCTCTTGCTTTTGAATTGCTCAGTAAACCGAGATAGACAAAATCGTACTACACAAAGCACTCGACTTATGTAAATACGTTTTTCCTCATTTTACATAATCATTTCTCACGTATCCTTTGCGATGGGTTTGAATTTTTGAATACGCGTGCTCCTTTCTGATAGGAGGTCATTCTTCTTCTGTTTTTTATTTCTCGTGGTCATGCGAAGAGTATTGAAAATTAATGCCATCGGACAGCGACGTACTTTTTAGAAATCAATCGCTTTAGCTTACGTATGCACAGCCAAATGTGTAAAGGCGAACTGTAGATTTGAATAAATAATAAGCTATTGTAGTGGGAGAGTGATAAGTATAAGATGTACGAATGTAGCACATGATTGTATAATGAAACAAATGAAGCTATTAACAGTGAAGTTATCCAAATCTATACTCTGTTTTGTTTATCTTGTCTCAGGACTAAAGAAAGAAAAAGAGATCTTGGAAAGAGACACAGATACTCACCTCTCTGTGTCTGTTGTTTTGGGGAAGGTGGGAGAAAATTCGGCTACTTCTATCCAATCAATGCTAGACTGAAGTGTCAGGTATGAATAGACTTCTGACGTTTTTGCCCGCAAAACATAATTTGCACCCCCTTGTTCCTAACTTGGGTGGTAGGAGTGACCTTCCAGTTTTATGGTCCTAGAGACAAACTAAACCACTACGACTATACAAATACAGTAAGTTTACTTAAAAACTTGGCCGGCAGGTGAACGGCCCGCCTCCCGGTCACACATCCATGGACGTCAAATCCAATCTCAAATCACATGTACAATTATCAGAATAATGTCTTGTCTCAGAAGATGGTGGAAATGCCGCACATCTGCTTCAGTACATCTACGGCATCCTCTGAGGAAATTTCCATTCACACGCATTAGTTGAGCTGCCGAAATAACGTGAATTTCTCTCGTGATGTTTTGTTTTAATTCTGTCCTGTGCAAGACGCCTAAGAAATTTTCGAGGTGACCGTTCCAACCTTTCTCTAATTTCGTTTGATTTCTGTTCCGTAAGCTCCGCCTTTTTATCTTTCCTTTCCTATCACGAATTGAACCCGTCTCCCTGAATTTATTTACAAGCAAAGGTACGGTGTTTGTACTCGGAACACGCATGCCAGGAAATTTCGCTTCAAATTGCCTTATAACTTACCTACAAGATGATGTAAACACATACGTATCTACATAAACACTTTTTGCTGTACTGTATACAGCAGTTCATTCATTTTAAAAGCACTTCGAGCAAAACCAAACACTTTTAAACACTCCTAATGTCCATGTTATTCGCGTGTTAACTGGACTAGGAACAACACAAAGCAACGACCTAACAGAAGACAGTAAGACTCACGCACGTGCAAGAATAATTATTGGCACACGCGCGCAGGAAAATGTGAAGGTCACACAGACCGAGTTCTTTAGTAAACGCACTGTATAACAGGTATCTTATAGACTATAAGCTTCACTTATATTAGTATTTGCTGCAAGTTCTTGAGCTGGTCGCTATCATAACGAAAATATTTCAGCGTGTTACCAACCAATGAAAACAAGACAAATTTGTTAACAGAATCAATCGATGGTATTTCCAGTATTTCAAAACCTGGTACAGATATGTAGATGACATTTTTGCTATTCTTCCTTAGAAACATAATATAAATTATGCCTTAAAACTTTTAAATTTACAAAATAAAGCTATAAGATTCACTTTGGAAACTGAAAATAATGGCTGTCTTCTCTTCATAGATTTAAAGATAGCAAAACAACAGTAAAGTGAATTTTGGCATTTATAGAAAATCTACTCATATGATAATTACATGCAAAATAAAAGCTTTAATCCTTTTTCACACAAATTTGGTGTTTTTAAGTTAATATAGCCCTTAATACAGAAGAATTTAACAGAGCACAAACATATTATCGACACTGAGGTAATTAATACAGATTTTATGCATAAAAGATAGAGAAAATTAAATATAAACAATTGTTAAAGAAGTTTCTACCCTCAAGAAAATAAAAGATGATTGTAATTTTTAAAAAGGCTTACTTAGCACGCTTGGCTAGTAAACAATTTACAAGAAAATTTTAAGGCATATGTTAAGTACAACTTTGGCTCCTCAAAATATGTATAACAACAAATTTGCTGGATTTTTCTAAACAGGATATAATTCCAATTTATAAAAAAAATCTTACATCAATTTAGCTGTTTGGATTGTGATAGGATTTATATTGGTAAAACACTCATTTGGGAACCAAACTAAAGGAACATCTTAGAAATATTAAATTTATATAAGGTCATTTTTGGTCATTTAATCCTGAAACAAATCCCGAGGTTATCGTTTGGGAAAAGATGTTCATTTTGAAAAATAAGAACCGCGTAATGAATTTTGAAATACCGCTTATTGATTCTGTTAGCAAATTTATTTTGTTTTCAGTGATTGGTAACACACAGAAATATTAAGTGATCTGCGTTCGTTACGTTACCGCCACCAATAATGCAACAGATGTATTGCTAAACTGCAGTTTGTGTTTGATTTCAAGAACTTGCAGCAAATACAGATAAGTGAAGCTTATAGTGTCTAAGATATTTGTTATATTTGAGGTGATAGTATCAACAGTCACCAAATCCATTTTTGGCCAAATTTAGTTGTGCATCGCTTCCACCTTTACCTCAAGGAAGTCAATTCAGCCATGATATGACAGCATCCATATCGGGCAATCAGTGGTCTCCCTGACTTACCAGTGTGACAAATGAGAAGTTGCCGGTTGCACGTGGTGTGAAAGTGACCTTCCTGAAACTGCAAGCATAATTCTTCTTGTGTCTGTCATTACAACAATGAACACTGAGATTGAAGAGAAAACGGTGGTTACGTGTTTTGCAGATTGGAGAGGTGGGCCCAAAAAGAAAAGGAAAGAAAGAGAGAAAAAAAAAAAAAAAAAAAAAAAGGAAGAAAAAGATCAGGTGTTTGGCTTAGTTGAAAAAGACCTGTAAAAATGCTATCCTTCAGCTGGAAGTTCTCCAAAGTCGTGGAACAGTATTCAAAGTAATTAATATTCCTCATCGCAATTGGAAATATGCAAACTTCTGGAAGTAAGTACGCGATGCATTAAAGTAACTATCAAAACATTTTGGAGAACAACGGAGGAACAATGAGCTGCTTCAACTTTATTCTGCTTTAGAAAACCAAGATTGAAGAAAATGAAGACGAAGTAGTTCATCTGGAAGAAATAGGCATAGATGTAATGTTAAATGAAAGAAAGGTTTAAAAATCTAGGAGTCAATGCCTTCTTGATTTGTGTTGTAATCAAGCAACACCTGCTTATGGTGGCATGGGCGTCGCGAAGGGGGGGGGGGGGGTCAAAGGGGGTCGCGGCCCTTCCTTGGAAATTACTAAATTTAATGAGACTATTGTTTTAATGTTTATAAAAAGAACCGTTTTATTTAGCACAAATTATTACGCTTATCCGCAACAAACACTATAACTAGTATCTTTCACAGTTTTTGGCAACAGAATAAACAAATTAGTAGTCAGAAGCTTTCACGGCCGGAGTTAGAATTAAGGCTAGAGATTTCTTCCGGGCTTAAAAGCCGTTAAGGATATCCATCTGTGTAAAAAGGCTAAAAATTTCAAAAATTGTCAAAAATAGATTTTTGTTTTATCAAATACTTTAAATCTTCTGCTTTATTTTGATATGCTTTTTATAGCCTTACGGCCTTTTTAACTATGTCACGTGGCCGCCTAACTGATTGCTTGTAAGTGGCCATGTCCATTTAAATCCATACAGTCCATTATCCTTGCTATGACTTCAAACTTAGTTTTTCCATGTTTTTATTTTTAACACTGTTTGCTCTTTAAAATGTTCGACACGATGCAATTTTCAGTACCTATGCATGAAGTTTGGTGTACCTGCTTAGAAATAACATTAAAAAGAAATTATGAGATCACTTTTTCATAACGTGAATAACTGCTGAGTAATTAAATATTAAAGTTTACATTTCGAAATTTAAATGAAAAAAATTATGAATTTAAACTTTAAAATTTATTTTTATCCAAACTAATAACAAGATTAAAAAATTACCTCGTCAATTTGCTAACATTCTATTACAGGACATAACTGAAAATTATTAAGTTTTTCAAATCAAAATTGCATCATGGGGAACCATTTATACAAATATTTTAAAAAATATAATAAAATATTAATATGTTAGCAGCTAATCTGACTAAATGTATGAAATTTAGCACAGTTACTCCTCACTATACAGTGATTGTTGTGTTAAAATTTCAAATCAATCCAATGAAAACTGTAGATTTTAAAAATTACACAGTTGGGTATCCTTAATGTTGCTTGGTTGCAATTTTCCAACATGTGGCCCACCCCTGAGAAAAGTCTGTGGACCCCCTTGTTGAGTGGGTAATGAAAATAACTTTTTAGATCCCTAACTGAATATATGAAACAGTTATTTGTAAATTACGCTGTTAACAGAACCTCTTTTAGTGTTACATAAAATTTCAGGGCTTTCATTCTTCAGTTTCAGAAAGCACTAAATCCCAACTTTGGTATCAAATCCCACAACATCCAAGTTTCCTAACATTTATTTCTGAAATATTTGAAAACTTACATTCTGGGACTTTATATTATAAATGTCATGTTAAATGACTCATTTAATATTTTAACATTGAAGTTAAATTACTTTGGATAATAGTTTATTCTGGGCAGGCATTTTTTGCCTCATTTGTAGATACATGTTGTTTTCACAGGTGCATTGTCTTGAGGTGAAATATTTTAACCGGTAGCACAAGTTAAAACACTGATATGAGAATCGCACGTTGGTGTCCCTGCAGATTAAGTGGTGAATCACTAAAGATCTGCATGGTAAGGAAGAACAAGTGTTCCTCTGCTCCCGCTAAATAACATGGTAGTAGTGGTGCGATAGCTCTTTCTTTCTCTTTTCCATCTTCTCCCCGCCCAACACTGTACACCCCCTCTTGCCCGCCCGCCCGGCATAGCAGTGCTCTTTCGGCTTGGGCAGCCAATGACGTCGCGCCCGACGAGTCTAAACTCTCGCCGCTTTTAGGGAAGGCAGGTAGTTTACCTGCAGGGTCGATCAAAAGCAGCATCATGTTCTGTTATTACTTACATACATACATGAAGCCACACTGAATTTATTTTGCCACGAAAATTAACGCCAACCAACAACAATACAGGAGAGGCAGAACGTGTGCCATGCGGACTGGAACTTTCACTTGTTTGGTGTAGGTGTTTTCGCCAGGCGAGAATGGGGCTGGTCAGGACTATAGGCTTCAGTATATTGATCTGTTTCGCGCACACCAACCTATTATTCATTCAAGTTTTTACAGCCATTGGTGACTTAGTTAAATAGCGTGCACACGGTCCTACCTTTCTTTGTTTACTTTAAGCCTAAATCACAACTATAAAAATGCCCCTCTTGGGATACGGTCGGTTACTTTTACAATCAAGTAAACCGTTCGTTATTAACTGAAGTAGGAATGGGATTGGATATATTAAATGCGATTAAGCTAAGTTGTAAAACGTGTAAAGGTTTTTAAATAGCGTAGTATCCATTTACTTATTAAGTGCAATCTAATTGCATCTAATCCACATTAGGCTATATCTATCAAAGAATAGAATAAAGATGACACTTAAAACCTTGTAAAAGAATATCGATATTTAAGAGTTAATTAATATTATACAGTGCATTTTTAATGCTCCATTTTAAACGTACTCCTACCAAGATGTCAAATTTGATGTGATGCACTCCCATGACTTTCTCTACTCTTGTACTAACTACTCTTAAGAACTCTTATTCCTCTATCTTCTTCATGTTAGTCAAGATAAACATTTGCAGAAATTACCTAATCGCTCATTTTGCAAGGGAAATTTGGGAATACAGTAGGCCTTGAGTGATAGTTAAATGTTTTAAAGCTGGTCGCTATATGAAGGCTTTGAAAATTAGTTCTCTGTGCACGGCCAAGAGATAGAAAAGAGGATAACGACCTTCCATTTGAGAAAAGTTTAAATATTGCAAAACTCACTCAAATAACAAGGAGTATATCCGAAATGGTTCAGTCCACAAAAAGTGCATTTGATCGTAACTAGCGTTTTTTTAACAAGATCTATCTTTTTTGTGCAGTAAGATATGGTTTATCTCTTACGTTTTACCAGTTATGCAAAACTCACGAAGAATAAACAGGACTGTATGGGCTATAACGAGAAAGCTCAAAATATACATATAATATCAAATTTATACATATAATATCAAAATTTAATCAAAATCGCCACAGTCATTCTTGAGAAAAAATCACATACACAGGGACCTTTTCTAAAAATGTATTTTTATTCAGAGGCCCTCAAAACGTGTATTTCTGGGAAAAATCAAAATTTTGGAAAAATGATCAATGTAAAAGGTAGTTTAGGATGGAGGAATGTTCTCCATGATTTTCGTGTCGCATCCTTGAAAAATATCAATCGAATAAACTTTAATATGCAATTTGTCAACAAAATAACATAACAAACATGTGTTTTAATCAAAATTGTTACAGCCATGTTTCAGAACAAAGATGTTTGGAAAATATTCCATATGAAGGGTAGTTTGGGGTGTGATATTCTCTTGGCACAAGCTGAACTTAAATAGGGGACAGTTGCTTATAGTGTACTGGTTCCTAATTTGTACCACGCTTGTGTATGTGTATGCTTGTGAACAACATAACCCAAAACGAACATAATAATAATAATAATAATAATAATAATAATAATAATAATAATAATAATAATAATAATAATAATAATAATAATAATAATAATAATAATAATAATAATAATAATAATAATAATAATAATAATAATAATAATAATAATAATAATAATAATAATAATAATAATAATAATAATAATAATAATAATAATAATAATAATAATAATAATAATAATAATAATAATAATAATAATAATAATAATAATAATAATAATAATAATAATAATAATAATAATAATAATAATAATAATAATAATAATAATAATAATAATAATAATAATAATAATAATAATAATAATAATAATAATAATAATAATGTCATTATTATAATGATAAAATAAAATAAAATCAACTAGTGAGAGCGAAATGAGGTTCTGTGAATTGTGTAATGAAGACAAATTAAGAGAAATAATCATTTGCATGAAGTGTGGAATTTAGACCTAAGTAAAGTGTGCAGGGATCAAGAAAAGAATGGAAAAAGTTCTTTTGCGATGCTGTAAATAGTGACAGCATCTAGTATCACCTCATAATTGAGTTAAAATCAATAAAGCAGTATTATATTTCAACATTGCCTTAAAATATAAGGGTGAAGGAGGCGGTCCAATTTAGGAACCTACAGATACAAATTAGGAAACCAGTATCCTAATTTGTACCACTTGCAGACTTTCAGAAATATAAGCGTTTTACTTTTGAACCTTCTAACACTATCGTCATTATTTTAATAGTGTTAGATACGTTTTCAGAAGGATTAATTGGGTTTTAATAAACAAAGTCTATAAAGTGGTACAATTTTGGCAACTTTTATTTGACTTTTCGTTTTTGTGTTATGCTGCTGCACCCCCCCCCCCCCCCCCACACACACACACACACATAGGGCATCTTCTAAAAAGGCTTCTTGAGGAAGGCTTTCAGGAATCCTCAAAACCTATGCTTCCTATGAAATTTCGATATCCAATTCTTGGGTGGAAAAGCAATACCAGTCCCGCTTACTCTATGTAGTAGGGAAAGTAATAATAGAAAGAAGGAGAAATGGAATATAAATGTGTGGTATATTTTGTTGGGAAGTAGGTATTCAATCTGAAGTGCTCATGCGATCGCATTATTGGTGTGCTATTCTTGTTATAAACCTGCACATCTTTTCTGTTACGAAGCACCTCTTCTTCGCTGCACCAATAGTGCGACTTAGCAGTAAATTGAACTTGTAGCTTCACATCAAGTAGGTATTAGCACTAAAACGAAGGTAATGCTACGACAAGAAAACTGATAAAGACGTATTTTTCAGCGCCTGAGATGTTAAGAGGGGGCTATTTTTCTCATATGCCGGTCATTAATGACTTTA
The DNA here is from genome assembly GCA_030765045.1 of Tenodera sinensis. Taxonomy (NCBI): domain Eukaryota; kingdom Metazoa; phylum Arthropoda; class Insecta; order Mantodea; family Mantidae; genus Tenodera; species Tenodera sinensis. The sequence goes on along the minus strand of CM060964.1, from coordinate 45,929,556 downwards.
GTGTTTAATTTTGTCCCAATTTTAACAGAAAGTACTAGAATCAACTTTAATACGACAATAGTAGTAGTAACAATAGTCATAATAAACAGTATTTCGCGTCTTAGAAGAAAGCAGTTCATTAAAAATAATTAATATAATTAGAGACATTCTTATAGACATCAAGCCCAAGGTAAAATTTATGGGTGGAATATCACAGTAATGTCAAATTAAGGGTACATATGACTGAATTTTCCAACTTCTATATCTTTTAATCAATTTTGATGAAATTTTCTGTGCATATTTATATTGTAACCATATTATACTGTGCAAAGTTTCAACTCTGTATGTTGCTTGGTTCAAGAAATATTGCAAATTATTTAAATAAATTAATAGTCGCACTTAAAAAGTCCCTTGCGACAAAGTTTTCATCCAATCATTCTAAACTTTTGTAGAGATGCACTTTAAACAAGGATAAATTAGAATTGTATTGGGTTTTTATATCTGGTTATTTGTTTGGCTTACAGAAAAAGTAAATATTTATATTTCATAATTTTTAAAAAATATGGAGTAACAGCCTGTTCTGAAGGATAAAAAACACACTAAAATCCATCTGATATCAAAACCCAATACAGTTTTTATTTATAGTACATATTACTACATACTGTGCAAGTTTCAAGCCATTCTGATAAGAAATGCTCCGCAAGGAGCATTTTGTATAGAGCAAAATGCTGACAAATTGCAAACTGAGAAAAAGGCAAAAGAAAATAAACTGACCTCAGAATTGCCCTGGACCATATGTCTACCCCTCAGACCTCTTGTTTCTTTCTTCAGATGATATTTTCAATTACATTACAAATGGCAGTAGCCAATCATTAGCAAGTTCAAAATAGGAGTGAAATGGCACAGTAACACTTATATCGTAAAAATGGGCATATATGGACATTTAAACACCACGCACATGAAGTTAAAAGATGGCTTCTGTTAGCTTTAAAAATGGCGGAACTGAAAAAAATAATGGATGCATATGATAGAGGAAAGATTGTAATATTTTTAACGCTAAAATAAAAAAATTCAAGTTTTTACAAAAAATCGTCAAAACTCAGTCATATGTACCCTTAATACGGGTGTAAGACAAGGAGTTGGACTCTCTCCAATTCTACTCAATTGTGTCCTGGAAAAAGGTAATGAGAGTATTTGAAAAAAGCCTGCAACAAAAACAAAAGGAATCTACCATCAGATTACATTAGGGTCAAACTACAAGGGGATAGGCATAAACTACTTAGCCTTCGCCGATGATATTGCAATCCATGCTGAAAATGTAGAAACAGCACTTGCTAATCTTCCGAAGGAAATTGCGGAGAAAGTTGGGCTCAAAATATCATTTGAAAGAACAAAATTTGTGGCAAGTACCACAGAAGCACCAAAGCTATTAGCAACAAAGGATAGAAAGATAAATGATCATGATCATTTCATGATCACTGGCTGGCCCCGGAACACACACCCTGGTCCTCCCCGAGCAGGGTTGCCAACATTTAAAAGTAAAATTATCGTACCAGCCACTCAAAATTATAGATTTGGATTCAAAATTGTCGTACATCATAAACCAAATGTTACAACAATGAAAATATCAGCACAACAGTTGTGAAAATGTATCAGTATTGATGTTTATGGTATCCACTTACAAGATTGATGATCTCAACCAGTATTACAACTTCAGCACTTATGTTTCTCGCACTATTCATCTGAAAGTTCATCTTCCTCATCTTTTGCAGCATTATACAAATTTGTTGCTGAGATAAACTTTAACATCTTCTCGGTAACTTGCAGATTTTCGAACCCACTACATTCTTTCATAAGCTGAGACGACATAAGTCCATTTACCGTATCTAGCGCCAATCTGTTTCTAATTCTGGCTTTCATTAAGCCCAGTTTGGAAAAAAATCTTCTACAAGAAGCGTTTCTGTGGGTCAACGAAATCGCTGACAATGCAAACTCCGCCAGTTCTTTGAAATCAGTATTTCAGTAATAATGTATTTAACAACACTCCAGAAACTGTCAGGTTCAAGCATGTTCTTTATTTCACACGGAATATCACTTATTCCTAGTTTTCTCTATCATCAATTTCTGAACAGTGCCTTCTTCATTGAGATTACCAGATCTGGGCACATTGGCTATAAAGGATAAAGAGTAAAAGGATTAGTAGGATATGGAATCGTTGTCTTAGAGGGGTGGAGATAGGCCATGGGGACAAAAGTGATGTCGCTATTTGTAATTAATTTCATTTCGCTTGTGTGACAAACCGGTGAAAATAATATTTCGCCGGTATCGAACTATCAACATTCAAATTATCGTACACCCCCATAATTATCGTACGGGTTGGTTACCATGAGTACAAACATTCAAATTATCGTATGCCCCATAATTATCGTGCGGGTTGGCAACCCTGTCCCCGAGTGTGAGACTTAAACGACTCCGCTTGCTACAAGTTACGTATAAATTGGCAGCAATCTACATGACCCCCTTTTGGAAGTCAAATTTGTCGAATAATATATACAGGTTCAAAGCATCTGACTTTTTTAAGCGCGTCAGTCAGTAGTATACCGAATGAATTGTGCATTAAGATTGTGCATTCCAATGTCACTTGTGTTCAAGTAATGGGAGTGTAGAAAGCAATTCGTAGCAACACTTGCGAACACAAGCGTCTAAATGAGAGGATTTTCTCAGACGTTTCTTTTCACCTCCTTTATCAACCCTGAAATTATAGAAACGAAGTTTTGCAACGGACAGTGGGTCGAGCAGGACAATGGATCACCTGTAGAAATGTCGCATAAAATGCCTGCTTTACCATCTAGATTATTGCTGAAATGTCGAAGTGGACTTTCTTGACAGTATAAATAAACTTTAGCCAAGAAATTTTGCACACGGAATGGAAGAAGTATAAATATTCACCTTTAAATTGTGGTCTTACCCTAGATATTTTTCAAAAAATAAATTTACACACAGCTTTTGGCATCGCTGACAGTGAAGATACGTGGTAGGACCTGAAAGCTGCTGGTAGTAGCTAAAATTGACCAAATATATCGGAATATATGCAGAACGCTAACAATGTTTACTATTATCGCACTTCCAAGTAAACGCTTATCGGTCCGTAGAGTTTTACAGCCGCATCCTATTGGCTGGGATACACCAAGTCCTATATAATCTAGTCGCATCTATCTCTTTGTCGTATATTGGCAAATAAATGAGAAATGCTACGTCAAACGTATTCTGTGATATAAAACCAATGAGGTGTTCAGCATCAATACAGTGGGGGGGGGGGGGGTGTTAGGGCACAGAACATGAAGTCCTTTGGTAAAGTCTTCCTGAAGTTCCCTTTTGATATTTATTATTAGACCAAAACTGAAAGTTTTTGTACAACTTGGCCACGTAATGATGAACTGACCGTGGACAAGTTGACAAACGGTCTATGGAGTTCGAAATTCCTTTCATATGGTGATGGAAGCGTATTTGTCTACTAAAAATTCTAAATTGTTAATGTTTTTAAACCAATATGAAAAACTTCAATATTTTTTACTTACGTTTTCCCTTTACAACTATCAGATTTTTTTTCTTTGGCTACAGCATCTATTCTCCCGCTTCGGGAAAAATGCACTTTGCTGTGCCCTTCTCTGTCTCTTTCTTCTGTTCTCTCTCTGTATGTGTATGTTTCTCTCCTTTCTGTTTTTAAGCCTTTAAGGCAATGTGTCTATGAACATTTAAAACTCCACAATTTTATTGTGATTGCTTTGAATTTTTTCACATACTCAGAATATAAAATATACCAGATCAGCCAGCTGCCCATAATTTTCTAGTTTTATGCAATCCGCATATTATACTCGAACATACGAACATCGACACCTATGCTAAGCGCTATCCAGGTATTTCATATGGATGTATTTGGTTACACACTGGACCAAAGACCAACTGTTTGATGGGTGGCCTAACAAAATAAGGGGCGGCTGACTCACCTGGTGTAGTACACACAAAATTTCAATGTCCTATATTAAATCGTTTTGAGATTATTAATATATTTGTCAATAAAGAATAACTTTTTGATACGATAAAAAGAAATGACACTCGGACCCTACAGTTTGCTTTCTCTCTCCTAAATTTTTAATTTGCGCTCAGTATACGAATATAAAGAAATTACTATACAGCCATTGCTTAGATTTAATTGAAGAAGAAAATGTTTTGTATATAATTTACTGATAGCTTCAATTTTTTCATTATGAAATATGAAAAATGTTCAACTTCAGCTCAATTATTTAATATTTTCAACTAGTGAATGAAAATTTTAATGCCTTACTCTCCGAGGCTCTCCTGAAAATTTTAAAATGTATTGTTCTTAGCTACATCTCCATCTACATCAAACTCATAAAATGTATGCTTGGTTTACTAAAACACTAACGAATAACTTAAAACCTATAAAATACACAATGCCTAATATATAACAGGAACACTGAAATAACCTGTCAAGATTACAGAATTACAGAACACTGATTGCACTTCTCTGTTTACAAGCAAAATACGTGTCAGGTTCGCGGCACTTCAGCTCGATACATCAAATTCATTTTAGCACAGCCAAGTCACAACCTCTCTGAAGCAAAGTTCCTTGCAAGAGGCTACATTCAAAGCCGGTGAAAACGAAAATTGCATTTGAAAGCTGTAACGACGAAGTTTAGCACTGTGATATTTAAATGCCCGCCTGGACCTTTAAAGTGGCCAATATTGAGAAAATGAAAGTGTGCCGCTAAAGTAAAAGGTATAACCATAATAAAAATGGAAAAAGTACAAATAAACTTTTTGGCAATTTTTTTCAAATTTTATCGATACATTGCCTTAAATTCGCAGAAGAAATGGCATTCACGATGTGGAAGGCTTTCGTTAGCTAATCTAGCTGAATGTTTTTCTATTGCTCCTCTAGCTCTATATCCCTGGTCGGTCTGGGTGGCTCAGTTGGTTAGACGCTGGCCTACCGATTCCAAGGTCGCATGTTCAAATCCGGCCCAGACCGATGGTTTTTGAGTGTGCTTAAAAACGACCGCTCCTTGTCAGTAGATTTACTGGCAGTAAAAGAAGTTCTGCGGGACGAAAATCCGGCACACCGGTTACACTTAAATGATCCTGGCAATTGACATCATCATTTAATTCAATTTCTACATCCCTGTTTGCTCATCCCCATTTGTGAAAAGATTCATCATTTAATTCTTTACACAAATCTTCGTCAGTTATCGTGACCTCAGTACAGTTTGTTAGTGCAGCTCACTTATCAGTCCTAAAACCGCCCTGCAAAGGTCAAAGTTGAACGACAACATGAGGTGGGCGCATTGTGCGCCGCTACCAGATGTACTGCACCATGAAAATTAAATTTGTGCGGAAAATTCAATTTTAAATCCTGGAAAACAATTACATTACAAACTGGACGCAAATAAAAGATTGTGCGTTTTCCTTTAAGCTCTTCATAGCTTCAAGCACATTCTGACACTCAATAATATTACAGCATTAAGTTGTGTTGGATAAAGCATTATTTTGCGGCAAGTCTACCGTACAGAGAAAACATTAACATGGTATATTCAATACTCGTCTGAAATCAGTTTTAAGGACAGTATTACGTGTGACTGGCTCACAAAATCAATTCTTTTGCTTTCTGTGTTACAAAAATCTACAAGATTTTACGATTTCGGTGATGTATTACAATATGGGTATTCTTAATATTTAAACCCTTTAAATTGATATTTAAATAAGGCATCTGCTGCATCATGTTCCTTTTTAAATACCGGTATCACCATCGATATTAAATTTGCTATAACTTTAATACTGCATAAAAATTTACTGAAGAATTGACCACTTAGAATCAATAAGAGGAGCTTGAAGGGCAAGAGTGAGGATCAAGAACCATTGGAACAAAGAGATTATGATGTAGGAATGCTTTAAATTTTGGTAAGTTAGCAAAAAATAGAGGCAGGCAGCCGGGGGGATGCAGCGGCCGGGCGGTAGGCCTGTATTACCTTCTAAGCGCACACGCCTCCAGAACATAACTTAAAAATTTTACAGCTTTGAGTACACTTTTCTCAGAAACTGCATAAGTTAGACGGCTGATTTTTATGTGAATGTTACAAACCATCTAGTTTAATCAAGAGAGTGCAAGTATAATTTTTGTCTCCAATATATTGAATTTTTAAAAACTAAAGAAATATGCATTTTAAGTGAAATAATATTGTAACAAAACGCACAAAAATCCGAGTCCGTTTACTTTCCTAACACTTTATTCTCCTCTAAATCTTACCACAAATACACAATATCCTTCTCGTTGCTAACACAGGTTATAAACTTGTCTACAATTACAATTCACAGTTGTTCTTCCGTTAATCTTTCTCAGTCTTTCAATGTCTTTCTTCAGTTCCACTGTCGCTTATATCTTTACTATTACGATACAATCACTCGACGACAAATGTGTACACACTTCACAAGTAAACAATAGCTCGACTCAACTCAAAAGCTATCACCAACTCTAAAAACTGTTCATTGTCCATCTTATTTATACTGAAGTCGGCGTGACGTAGCCTCCTTCGAGTTCTTTCCACTGCACATGTGCATGACTCAGCAAAGAAGTAGCCAGAAATTTCTGGTGTTATCACTGTTCGATCGCATACACACAGTCGCCAGTTGTCCTGTAGCCCCGGACCTCCCCGGTCACGCACAAACATAGCCACTCGTCGCATCCAAGGTCACCCCGCCTCCTCTTGCCCGTGTTATTGAACGACCTAATGTCATAATATTTTTTCTATACACAACTTTCTTTAGCGCTTATATTTCGCTGCATAGAAAAAATAATCCGCTCATATTGTTAATCATTAAGTTCTTTATATGTCCAAGAAATTAGATGGTTTGTAAATAATATTTTGGCAGGTATGTGTCTCCAAACAGCAACATGAATTTTTAAAGTTTCATTGATAGACCTCAATTAAAAAGACTATTGACAAAGATTATGAAGTGATAACTTCAAATTCTGTATTATCAGCATGTCACAAAACATTTATTGGATAGATTGAATTCTGACATTGAAGTGTATATAGTTCAACACCATATTGAGCTTGATACACGTACCTCTGTATTTAAGCATAGTGATCTGGAATATCTGTGTTCGATCTCGTTCGCCCTATCGTCAAGGGTCCATCACAGGAACTTATTTTATCGTGAAAGACAAATATCAGTGACATCCCAGGTCTTGGGGTCTTTCCTCTGGTAGTGTGATAATAGTAATTTCATATGTATTATCTGTAGGCAAGGATAAGGGAACTAAAGTATTGTAACAAATGGCAAATTCGATAAACACCACTTCTGACCGCAGTATGACAAAAACGACAAAATTCAGTCCAGTTTCTTTTTTCTTCCAAATGTTTTGCACAAATACACAGTTGTGTTTTGTAGAGGTTAATACAGTCCTTAGTCTTTCGTGGTATTACAACTCACAACTGTTTTCTTTTCGTAAACTTAAATCAGACTTTCTACTGTCTTTCTTCACGTTCTCTGTCTCTCAAACACTAACTCTGACAAATCAATCACTCCACACTCGTTAAACCTTCTTCATTTCGACGCGAAGTATCTTTCACGACGACAGTAACACACACACACACACACACACACACACACACACACACACACACACACACACACACACACACACACACACACACACACACACACACACACACACACACACCTGTCTGGCAACCACTGACACAACGACCGTAACTCTTCCAACTCGTGGCCTCGTCTTCTGATATAGCGGGAATGACGTCACAGGTCCTTTATGGAGCGTCTACAAGCATGCCGGGCGCCGGATGCTCCGCAAAGGTTCCAGTAATCCCTGTTAAGCGCCGCGCCTATTGTTGTTAGTCACTAATACACAAACAATCGCACGAGGCAGCGTGACCTTGATAGCCATTGTTTACTCGTCGGCCTGGTGTGTGGTGTTAAGCAGCTTAGCTCCGACCGTCATTTGTTGTGCGCCGCGTCAGGCGTCACATATTTAAAAAGCGTAAATAACAAACACTTCCATATAGTTACTCACTGAGTGTAAATTCATACAGAGGGACAGAGTGCAATTATTTATATATTTACAACCCGTTACGATATTACATAAACAAGAGATCACCACTGATGGGAAAACAAAAACAATAAAAGTGATACAGGTTAACGGTATGCAATACCATGTCTGAGAACGGTTCCATTAAGGGAGTTGTATTTTGAAGCTAAACTCATAAGCTCCCCGTGTAGTTTCAGCGGCAGCGTTGATGTGACATTAAGTTTGTATCAGAATGAACTAATCCTCTTGTTCAATTAACTGCTCATGGGAATGCATGGTCCTGCTGGGATAGACAGGCTTGTGCATTCCTGACCAACTCTTCTTCCAGGGCAGATATGGCCAGATGCTCGTCTGCAAAGAAAATATTTGGATTTGTTACAACTTAGTCAATCACTGTTTCTGCTACTGGATTGCATAATCGTTTCAAAGTTTTCATTGTTGGTCTTTTTGAGAAACAATGAAATGTTAAGGTGGTCATAAAGTACTGCCCTGTTTGTATAATGCGATTCATGTAAACAAGTAAAAAAGGAACAGTTAAATAATGTCAAATATTTCCTTTATCAACATGACAAGATATAATACCCAATTTTAAAATAAATTTGTTTTAAAAATTGTTAAAGCTATTTTGTTGCTAGTGGTCGTCTCAAAGTACTCCTCCGTCCCTCTTGGTAATCAAGTTCTGGAATAAAGTTGGGCATTGTTAGGTTTAATATACTAAGCAACACATTAGTGTACTTTTAAAGTTATAAATATCCTCTGTGGCCTTTAAAGTAATACATTTTCTTGATTATTTTCTCAATGCTCTTTAGCACACAAAGTGTGCCTTGTGGTGAAAAATGTTTGCAGTTGCTTTGAAAATTTCACCAAAATGTGTTAAATTTGGCGTAAGCTGTCGCCATTCTTTGGTGAGTAATCTCTTATTGGTTTGATTTCAATTCTAACACTCGTGCATTAGCCTATGAACAAAGCTAACGCTTAGATGATCAGCGAAAGGGGAAGGGTACGGAATTATTTCACCTAAGTGGTTGGAAGGCATGCTTCGCAATGATGGTTCACACTAGCCTCTGAGTAGTCCGTCTCGTATTGTTTGGGTGTCAAAAGTGCGGCACTCAGAGATTAACCTATGAACACGGTCGGGTTCTACAAAGGAGTGAAGCAAAAAGGAGGGGGGCAAGACAAATAAGTGGAGTGCAAGAAGCAGATAGGGGAGCGTGGCATAGGCGGTTTAGTATTACCCTACAAACATAAACCCTGCGCATTACATCCACACCAATTTCTGCACTTGACTGTACATTAAAATTAATATTACCAATTGTTTTAATATATTAAGGGACCCTAGGACTGAAATTTGAATTTTCTATATTTTTATTGGCATGAAATTAATACTTTGCACATTTAAGGGTGTTATAAACTACCACACAAAGTTCCAGCACAATTATTCAATTTATTCACAATGCGAAAATACGTTCAAAATATTTCATGTACATCAAAGAGTAAAATATCAAAACAGTTAGTACTATTTAATAAATTCTAATTGCCCAACAATTACCATCAATCGCTGCCAGGAACAGAAAATAATTATTTTTAAAGTAAGTAGCTTCTTTGATTTGATGGGGATTGAAAATAGCTTTTTAACTTTTTTTGTGTATTTAATTTTTTAAAGATAAACAATATTCAGATTTTGAAACCAAAGACTGAAGTTTAATCCACACATTCTAGGAGTATAGCAAAAAGTTTAATGCGCATGCAGCGGATAGTGTGTTAAATTATTTTAAAGTCGAGAAAAACCAATTTTTGTACACACATGCATCATGATCATGAGTCAGATTACCTTCCCTCTTTGGTCTTAGAGACTCTCTCCTCAGATTCATAGCCTTTCGCTTGCAGAGGGATGCCACTTTACCGCTCCTTACCGCTGAATTTGTTGTTTTTCAGCCATTTTTAGTTCGTATTTTGTTCAAAGATTGCCGAAATTTTAAGGAGAAAAGCGGAGTTTAAATGTAGCTCACTTAGCATTTAAAGCCTTCGTTACAGCTTTAAAAATTCCGGAATCTAAGAAATATTCACTGCCAACCTATGACTGAAGTTTTGGTGAGCATTTATATCTGTAAACTTAAAATTCGGCAATCTGACAACTTTTCAGTGAGTTTTCAGTCCTAGGGTCCCTTAACCAGCTATCTGTATGTTGACAAATCCTATGAGGCATTCCATCAACAGCGTATTAACCAAATAATATATCTGCTTTTGCCAGATCACAATTTGTTTGCTCCTCAGAAAGCTGATCGGTAATATAATTACAAATTGTAACATCAAATTATACTACTTAAGTAATGAAATGTAGATCCAGTGAGTAGTTTGTTTTTATGTCATCAAACAATTTTCAAGTGGACGTATAAGGCGAAGTAACTTTTGCCCTGTAGAGGAAATTTGCTTTCAGATATCTGGCACTAAAGGTAAAGTTTTTAACGGACACTGGGAGTGAAGTTTGAAAGTTCCACATTTCTTGACAGATTTTTCTGAAATGTTTACTGTGTTTGTATTTATATGAGAATAGGAGGTACACCAAATTTCATTAAAATTGGATAATTCGTTTAGGATATATCAATTATTTTATGAATTTAATAGGCACATTTTCAAAATAGAGCTCGCGTCTATTGACTTTTCAAAATTCATTTATATTGGCAGAACTGATACTCTAAAACATGGGTGAGAATTGTATGAAGAGATATTTCAAATACGTTTGCTGATTATGCTGTACATATTTTTTTAATAACAAAGAAAATTTAATCGTAAAAATTGATTTTTTTCATACAAAAAAAAATTGTTTTTGGAATTTATGTTAATGATAACATCAATATTGAATCATAGTTTTGTTTAGCTGCTATTTATGAATACTTTTGGAAATTTTCATTAAATTTGGAGAAAAACTCAGGCGCGACCTTCTTTTGAAATGTGCAAAAATGTAGTTTTGAGAAAAACAGATTTTTATATAGGAGCATCCTGTGTACGGTAAGGGAAGGGCGCTATTTGAAAGGGCCGTATGACCACATGGAGTGGGGGATATGAAAAATCTTAGCTGATCCAAATGCACAGGTGTTCCAGGAACATTTTAAGGTAAAAAAACAATTTTCGACTTTTTGACAATTTTGACCAAAATTTCATTCCCAGTGTCCCTTAACACGAGCCACTCATTCTATAAAGTTTGGTTTGTAACACTCAATAAAATAAAACTCATATACTACTCCATTGTCAGTACGTTTGTTTCTTGCGATGGAAATTCTCCTTACAAATTTCTAGGACCTGCAGAGTGGCACGAATTGTGGTTACTGCAGTACAGATTTGGAGACACCAGGTGTGACAGCGAGTTTATCACATCTTTCGGAGCCACAATGTGTGCACCCGAGTTGGTGGTCGTCACGTCGAACCTTACTTTTAGTGGATCACAATGGTAACCATCCATTGAATAGAACGAAAACAGTTTAAGTCTAACTGTAAACAACAGCGTTTGTGAAGAATGATTAAGTTTACTTATTTCTTTGGTTATTAATGGGCTGAATTGTAAAGCAAGTGATATACTCCGTCACCTCTAATTAATTACCTCAACAAGTGATCCCGTTAAAAAAAAAAAAAAAAGTCTTCAATTAGTTGTAGCCCGAAACGGTACACTCCCAGACTGGGTTCCATGTGAACCCAGTCCCTTCTACAAGTCCTAGAAGTTTGGGCATTCTGTATAAGCAGAGGCCTTATATCGATTAATGTAATGGTGGATTATTTCAGTGACTGGGAAAAGGATCCTTCCAATGAATTCAATTGTTTCCAATCCAAACACTGTAATCAATGATGTCATCGATAACAATGCTGTCACCCCTGCAGAAGAAATTGGGGTTACAAATTGTAACAGTTGCATAAGCAATCTCAAAATTACCTCATATGTTGATTGTGAAAATGGATATGTCTGCAGTGGCACTATGAAGGTGAAACAACAACGAAGGCCAAACAACAACAGACCAGAACTCACCATTGCGCATGACTGAATATATATATTGCTATTTCTACAAAAAAGATTCATGTGATTACTTTATTATTTAGTATACAGGATTGTTTAAAATAGTCTATGTCAACACAGGTTTAAAATAACTTGAATGAATGAATGAATATGAATTTATTGAGTACCAAAGCATATACATGTTGGGCTGCCCATGAACTTGGGCCCTAACCCCTATGTCATGTGACAGCCCTCTGAGATAATCTACTTTTAAGTTTTGACGTGTGCTGTTTATTCTGTATTTTTTAACTTTCCCTTTTCGATTCCCTTATATTCACCAAATTCTCTAATACTTTCTTTTTCCTAAGGTCATTACTATTTCAGACTACCCATTCCATTCTAAAATTTATATTCCCTTCATTTTTCTTATGTTTCCTGGTTAATAATGTCTTACACTTCACTTACCTTCATCTTAGCCCTATATCACTTCCACTTCCTTTCCTCACTTCACTTTCGCTTGTTTTTAAATGCCTTCTTGACATTAACCCTAAACTCTTATTTCCATCTCTCCTGGCACCCCTGAACACAGTTCACTTGATCACTTGTTCTTCCTCTCACACGGTCCTGTCTTCGGTTTCCTATATATTAAAATATGTTCGTTATCTGATATAAACTTTTTTGATTTAATATCTTTCCAAATTCTGCTGGGCTTTTCTGCTGTCCATTGTGTCGTTTCAATCTACCTACTGTCTGTCTCACTGTCCTCCCATTTTACTTGGTCGTACCCAACTTCTTGTTGACCCGGATTATTTCTACTACTGCCCCTTTGTAAAATAACTTTAAATTGCTACACTCGGCTTTCAGCCTGGTTCCACATACATTCCTACCCATGAAATAAAACTCCACTTTTAATACGTGTTATGAATTAGAATTTCAATTTTCACACAAAGTTGTAAGAACACAACAGTTATGATGTAAGTCTGTGAGATTTGAGTAAAAACCAAATGTGGGCAGAAGTCTCCACAATCTATGGCATGAAAAAGGCCTATCCCAGACCAGGTATTCCACATGACGAGTGCTAGAAATATGTCCAATACAATTATTGTCAACAAAGAACCGCTTCGCCGAAAAAAATAAGTTATGCAAAATGTATTTGGAACCATCTAGCTTCTTGACGAATGCATATAAATGGTTCGTTATTTCACTACCTTAATTCGAATAAATTTAATCACATTTTAATGCTAACGCGATGTTGCCAAATCTCTCTTGGAAACTAAACTTTACGTGACATTTGAATATTAAATTGTGACTAAATTGTTAAACTACAGGTACTTCAGGTGGTTATTTATAAAACCATATTGGAAGTACCGACTCATTTGTTATACTGGAACATGATCTAAATGGAAATACTTAAAGAATTGTCCATGGCCGTCAGTGTTAACGATTAAAGAACTGACCTAGTGCTTTAGGGAGTGATAAAGGGAATCGATATTCTACGGCTGAGGGCAGCCACAATCCCTACCACAAACGTAGAGTCTGTATCCACTATATAAGCTCTCGTAGAACGCTTTGTCTATTCTAATATTATTATCAAGAACGAACATTTATATGCGAATATGTGTATGTGTTTGTGAGAGGGACTGTGAGTGTTTGGATGCGTGTAAGATAATCTCTAAAACCATTTAACCGTTCTGGTAATTGTTTCACCATTCAGAAAGCCTACTTTCTCTCCCTCTCCCTCTCTCTAACGGATATGGGCTATAAACCCCTTCCAATTTCAATTCATAAATTACTAAAAAGGATTTACAAAGCCTTCGAAGAGAATGCCATGCAGTAGAAAACAGTTGATGTACTCCACAGAGAATGTGTGTGGAGACAAAAGCTGTATTTGGCACAGAATGTTTGGTAAAACAAACTGGTTTCATTTTATTTCTATTGATTTAGTGCATAGATGGCGATGACGTAACACATCAGCGAACAAAAAAGCTTCAAAAGTGACAATCGATCTTGTCTATAACGCTACAAATAGTTTGTTACATTTCCTTTAATTTCCGTTTATCAAATACTGCAGATGTGTGCTTAATGAAACTGTCAAAATCTTTGAAAAACCTTTATTTTTATTTTGTGGACGTATGCAGTGAGATTTCTGGATTACAAAACTTTATAATAACCCTCGTGTGTGTGTGTGTGTGTGTGTGTGTGCGTGCGTGCGTGCGTGTGTGCGTGTGCGTGTAGGGGTCTAAATGCAGATACTTTCATGGTTGGTGTCTTAATTTGTATCCACTTTGGTGTGTTAATTGCATTCTCATTCCTTCGAACAATTTTTCCACAAATCAATCACAAAGTTTACTACCTCATGTTCCTTGCAGGGTAGAACTGCACAACGCCTGCCGTATAGACTCTGTTTTGCTTCCCATCTCAATGCGTGACCTACTGATCTATGTATTGTGAGGTCATGTGCCTTGCAGAAAGCATTAGAACTCGGTTCCGGTGCACCACTTGTTATTACGGGACCGGCCCCATTGCGCCTTGCGTTATTTTCCACGCCAACTTAGAGGCACTAACCAACTTGAAAACTTACTACTGTTAATAGGTAATAAGTGAAGAAAATATTGATGTAATATTGTTAATTACATTGTTCATTACGCTGAAACTACTTGGAATACAAAATCACAGTTTTACATGTTGGTTCTAAATACAATCAACTACCTTCTGAATCTCAGTTACTTAGCTATGTGTATAAATTTACCAAAAATTATATATATTTATTTGCAAAACCAAACAAGTATAAATGTCAAACATTTGCAACGTTGTTGCTTTTTTTAATATTACTCATATATTATAAAATTATAATTATTCTGATTTAGAAAGGTTAAGTGTGTGTACTACATTGTCCCCTTAAAAGGGAGACCTTCTCCCACATTGAAAAAAGTAAAGATCGAGGACAAGGTGAAGAGCTCTGTGAGTACATTTGAGCCTCAACTTCATACAGTGCGCTTGTAGATCGTTTGGCCGGCCCCGCGGTTGCATCGGGCCCTTCGAGGACTAGCGCGCCCTCTGCCAGAGTTACACATAAACGGCCGGCAAGTCATACTAACTTACATTAGGCTTACCTGCACTACTGAAATTGGGGGCCTTCAACGTAAACACATTCCCTATCTGTTCTGGTTTACTCGCATATTTCATGTTGATTGCCTGTTAACCTCGTGATGATGTCCTTTAATTCTTGTAACGTCTTTAGATTTGATGCGCACACCTTGTTCTTTAACGTTCCCCATAAATAAATATCGCATGGAGATAAGGTTAGGGGGATAGGGGGACGAGGGGGCCACAATCCTTCACTAACTATTCTGCCGCTATAGACACCTCCCGATTTACGAAAAGAATTACCTATAGCTGAATCCTGCTACAATCCTTCATTTGTTTGTTGGAGAAAAAATATTTAAAATAAGTTTTTGCATAAACGCCCCCTCGCTGCCCATCGAACCCCAAATTTTGCAGCGTGATGAATAACCTCCTCAATAAAAGAGAGATTTCAGTGAATCCGAATTGTTTTCGAAAATACAAGGAATGTGTTTGCGTTGAAGGCCGTTACTTTCAACATCTATTGTGATGCAGGTAAGCCTAATGTAAGTTAGTTCCGTAGTTAGTGTTCCGTACTCATGACTTGCCGGTTGTTTACGTGTAACCCTGGCGGAGGGCGAGCCAATCCTCGCTCGGTTCGGTGCCACCGCGGGGCTCTCCGGCCGATCTACGATCTCACTGTGGAAATATAATTTGTTTGCGGCTCTGAAATTTTCCGTCAGCTCCTCTGCTGACCGTGTTTGGTGCTCGGGAAGGATAAATGTCCTTGAAATGGTCAACATGGGAGTTATTCGTGTTCTATATTATTTCTGTGTTTCGTGTTGAATGTCTTCGCTAAACTTCCACCATGCTATACTGGATACTAGATCCTGAGAGCACCATAAAAAATCTAAGCAGACCTGTTTGCTTGTGTAGTCTAACGATTCGCAAGCAGCTACTGTTTTGTTTACGCCCTTAGCTGAATGTATATCCCATTACATCAATTAGCTGTGCTACTGGTAACAAATGATAACAGCTTTTCCAGGAATGGGAGTTACACGATTCCTCCCCAGCCGTCCCTGCCTGTCTTCCTTAGACCTAAAGTTAACTCCTGTATTGCATGGGCTTCACGTTACAACAGAGATCAGAGCGGATTCTAAAGAAACATCAAACATGCTTATATAAGCTTATATAAAAACACATTTACGGACGCCAGGATAGTTCAGGCATCGTCATCGTCATCGTCATCGTCATCGTCATCGTCATCGTCATCGTCATCGTCATCGTCATCGTCATCGTCATCGTCATCGTCATCGTCATCGTCATCGTCGTCGTCGTCGTCGTCGTCGTCGTCGTCGTCGTCGTCGTCGTCGTCATCGTCATCATTACCACAAGGTGACCAAAAGGTATGATAAATTGTTTTATACCTCTTAATTTCCAAACCCGGACCCAGCACGAGCTCGACAAAAGTTTTTCAAATTAGAATCGATCTCTCCCCTAGGACTTGGCCCCGAACTCGGGCAGATCTCTAGTACATGGATTCCTGCTGATATAGTGCGCAGTGTTCTATGTTATTAAGGAAATAGTAAACCGCTTCTGCCATGCCCAGTCCACACCCCTTACAAAGCTGGATTCAGCGTTCTTGGCCCCTCAAGGAAGTAAATATAAAGGCTTAAAGCGAGTTTATTTACCAAGCCAGGTGACAGCAGACAGCAAGCGAAATTGGTGCGTCAGCATCATATCTACTCACATAACGTTCTACTTCTTAAAGTAGTATGTACAGTCCATGCAGAAAAAATGTCTATACAATGTACTTAGCTTAATTAGCTGTTCAAATGTGTTAGTATTAAATGCATCACTGCAGATATTGAAAATTTGGCCTTTTTTCATTTAAAACCCAGTTCTCTGACTATTGTGTTTGAGGATGACTTGCTGCCCTGGAACTTAATGCCTTCTCTTAAAATTCTAAGTAATTTAGCTATTTTAGGATCACTTTTTTTTTTGCCCGCCTCGGTAGCGTGGTGGTTAGCGTGTCTGCTTCACGTCCAAGAGGTCGCAAATTCAAATCAAAGTTATCCGGGTAAGGTTTTTTCCGAGGTTTTCCCTAATCTGAGAAAACGAATGTCAGGTAACTTAAAGCTTCGTGGCCCATTTGAGCATCATTTCACCCATTTCATTCACCGTCCGATGTCACATTACGTTGGAGGACGTTAATTAAAATAAAAAAGCACGTTTTTCCTGAACACAAGAATTATGAATCGTTCTTCTAACGACACATTTATCGAAGCCATCTAGATCCGTTACTCATTTCGGAGCTTTTTTTTGCCTGGAGTTCCAAAATGTTCTGATTTTCATGTTGTTCGCGTTCTTGAACAATTCTTTTCACTGTTCTTTCTGACGCTCCTGTGGAATCTGATACGCGTTTTTGAACTTTTTAAATTTTTATGAAAAACTCTTCTGATATAAGCAGTTCTTTGCTTTTAGGTTTTTTCTTACTGTCTGTCCGTACATTTGAAACAATTTCGCTGCTCTGATTGTGTAATGTTTTGGATCCCAATGTGGAAACAGTGGTAGCATAATTGATTTATGCCATGACCAATGTCTCATAAATTTATTATATTCACTTCTTATCGCAAATATCTTAGTATGTCTTCAATTACTGTACGCTATACGAAAAAGCAACTATGAATTTGCAAAGACTGTTGAAATGCAGACATCACTACCTTCCCCATCCCCACCCCACCTGTTGTGCATGGTTTCATTCCCAGAATTATATGAGATGACGAGAGAGACATAAGATATAGATTCGCCTACAGGACTTACACTCAAGGTCAGGGGCCAAGAACGTTGAATCCAGCTGTACGTGGTACTAACACTGCACTGTGTTTGTCTTGCTCGCCACTTTCCCTTCGCTCCTGAGTCTGAAACGGACCTGTGTTCATAGATCAATGTCTAACTGCCACACTTTTGACTTGGAGCCATTTGGAAACGTGGACTGTCGTTGCGAAGCTTACCTTCTGGTCAACAGGTGAAATTTTTCCGTGCTCTTTCTCATTTGCTGTTCACTATTAGGCCTGAACTTTATCCATAGGTTATTGACTGTGTGCGGATTTGAATTTAAACCAAGAAGTGATGACCCACTCAGAGCTGTTTTGGAACACAGATGATAAGGAACCCCTGTCCATATTAAATAAAGAAAAATCTTGCAGAGAGTCGGTTGCTTCGGAACGTTTCGGATGGTCGGCGCTTCCGATATAATGGCGTATACACGTTTGGTGTGGTATATTCCAATGCTATCTAATACGATCGTATTTTCATGATGGTCTACTCAATAGAGCCGACTGCGTCAATTTTCACAACACGAGGAGCCCACTATTATTGATGAAGTGCCGCTGAGTTGTGAATAACAATGCGATACCAAAAAAGTGGTGTAGCTCCTTGTTCGACGCTTTCCGTAACGTACCTCAGTGCCACCATGGTCGCAATGGTCAACACGCTTATCCGATCTAACTCTACTTCACTTTATCTTGCGAACATCACTTTCATATTGTAACAAAATGCAACTTGAGGAATCCCACATCTGACACCAGTGTGACAAAACAACAAAAATCAGTACAGATACTTTTATACTCGTATCACTTTATTCTCTTCTAAAACTTTTTCACCAACACACAGTTCACGTTAACATAGTTACAGTCTTTCGTGATATCACAACTCACAACTGTTTGCTTCTCGTAAACCTAACTCAGTCCTTTCGCTGTCTTTCTTCACTTTCTATGTCTCTCGTACACGAATTCCGACGATATAATCACTCGACGTTAAATCGTTAAATCTTCTTCACTTTTCAGGACAACCATACGCCCCCATACACATTGCTCTCTCGCACTCACTGACACACTGATCGGCACATGTCTGTGACTCTCTCTGCTGTTTCCGCGCCTCCTTATGTAGTGGGGTCGACGTCACAGGACCTTTCTCGGCTTCCACAAACACGTCGCCGATGACGTAGCAAGATCTTTCTCGAACCTTGCACTTTGTTTGCTTGCCGGCCTGGTATGTGGTGTGAAGTGGTTTGGCCCCGATCATCCTTTGTTGTGCGCCGTGCCCGGCGTCACTATGCTTCCCCGGAGCGACCATTGATTCGTGAAAATCTCAGATACTCCTACGGAACTGGCTGGCGGTTATGCTTGCACGACCAAAATTTAAACCCTCTGGTTTATCTGATGTGTACAGTCGCATGAAAGCGTCCATTTGCAGGAATAGAATTCGTTACTAACCCGCTTTCATTCAACAGGAATTGATTCATAGCTTTAGCCAATCAGAGACATCAGAATATGTTACCCATGTGGTTTAAATCACGTGATTGGAGCCGGTTGCACTTTACTACTGAAAAAGTAGTCACGTCAGTTTAATTATAAAATGGGCTATACTTGCTGCTCAAGTACTATACCTTGGCTCCCTTTTGTATAAGACAACAGATTCGACTATCGTTGTATTGCACCTATTGGTTGAATTAATTCAAACAGAGCCAAGTGGCTCCGCACAAACGCGGGACTCTCATTAAGATGGCCCAAATGTGATTCCTGTTGGGCAGACTCTTGACTGTGAGGTTTTTTGGTCAGGAGACTAATGCTGGGGTGGTTCCGCTTCTATTACTTTCTGTCTATTTCCTATCACCTATTTCAGGGTTGTTGGACAAGATGCCTTTGTTCAGTGTATTGTGGCTTGGCAGTGTCGTTTTGGAAAAGTTTCTCCGTGGTGCTTGTTAGACTTCTGAGGTATGCCCTTTTTGGGAGTATCCCTGGGCCCAAATGGCCCTTAGGATGCTCAGGGCTTGGGATATGTTCCATTTGGACCCGTTAGGCTCCATATATGTTTGTGCACATCGTCGCCCTAATTCTGGTCGCCCTTCTAGTGTCTCCCTAATACCTACGTTCTAGGGGTCGCGCCAGGGGGAAAAAAGGACACTATGGTCTACTTACTCTGACTCTTACTTCCTACATTAATACAATCTTATTCGTACCGAGAGAGCAAAAAATGTCCGAACGGGCTGCGCGATATTTTCCCTGTCGGCGTCCTTGGCGCACGTTCCCGTGTGCCGCTATCACAGAAAGGCGCGGATGAAACCATACAACATTTTAAAACTACTTTTAAAGGCTTTATCTACCAACTTCATGAAAGGAGATGATGAAACTGGCCACTGTCGTTGTCCCTATGTTTTTGGCAGCCTTTAGGAAACTATCCATCACTCGCCGTAGCAGATGTTGAGAAATGCTAGAAATTTCCAGGCGGATATTTTGTTTTAATTCTTCCAGCGTGTGTGAGTTTGTCTTGTACACTTTGTTTTAAGTTACCCATTACAACAGGCGGTTGACTTTGTCAAACGCTTTTTCTAAATCTGTTTAACGCTAAATGGGTTTCAAGATTGAATGTCACAATATATCCGAAGATATTGTCAGATGCGCATTATAATAACAGCATGAATTAAATGTATTACGTAACAGAATCAATGCATCTGGAATGTATTAGCAACACATAGATGGGAGGATCCATTGGTTTGAATCTGCTTCTCCGTATGATAAAACACGTGGATGATTGAGTGTTTGTATCGCCTTTATCGCGTATGCTTGCATTGCAGACGGCTTTTTTAACATCATTTGAAGGCTTACATTAGCCAATCATGTGAAAGGGGAAGTAAATACACCGCGGAAGAATACATGTCACGACGTAAGAGTTTAATGTAAATCTGATGTTTAGGTGGGAAAAGAAACGCACTAGGGTAAGTGCACGGTTTTAACAGAAGAGTAATTAAAAGGAAATAGCCAATATTTTGAACGTTCTCTTAACAGATTCGCTCCTTGGATTAGGGAAAGTAGTTGTGTTAGTTTTCTCTGCATACAAACTATGTGTTTATTTCAACACGCGTACAGGTCCATAAGGACCTGTTGGTTAGAGGAACACATTCCAGCAACAGCGGTGTGTAGTTTTTAGTATATTTTATCATTGATAAATAAAGTTTAATTGACCCACAGCTTATTTCGTTTCGGCCAAGTCGTGCATACACTGATGTGCAAACATATGACCCATTTCTGTTGATCGCAATAATATATTTTTTTCACCTCAGTAAGATTTTCAGCTTCAGTAACACCTTCGACTCTATAATCCATTTTATAACTAGATTGGCATCGTTACTAAGGTTTTCATAGCTGTAAAGAGGAACCAGCTGCTATCACATGATTTACTCCACAAGGAAATATAGCCCACCTCTATAAAGTGGTGGTAGAGTGTCTGCTTCACATTCAAGAGATCCCTAGTTGAAATCTCTGTTAGGGCTAGTTATACCCGAGGTTTCCGCTTATCCTGAGAACACGAATGTCTCGTAACTCTCTAAAGCTCTATGGACCTCGGGCTCCTTTGAGCATAATTTCTCCTGTTTCACTCATTCATCGTCCGATGTGACACTATGTTGTAGGACCTTAATAATAGAAAGTGAGGATGATATTCTGATATCTCTGATTGGCTGAAGTTAAATATGAATCGATTTCTATTGGATGGATGCGAGGCATCAACAACCTATACCACACGGTGAGTACAGCGGTGTTCTTGGAATATAATTCGTCCGTATCAGTTCCCTATCTGACTGGCCTGAAAAGCAATTCAAGGATCAAATAAAAAAAAAAAAAAAAAAAAAAAAAAAAAACGAGGTAGTGAATGATGGTACAAAGGAGTGCTTCCGATAGCGCCTCTGTGAAGAGTTACACTAAATTGTTACTCGAGCAAACGTTAAACCAATGCATCATAATTGGCGCTTCCTGCGCAATGCTTTCATAACGAGGTCACATTAACCATCACGGTG
This sequence comes from Tenodera sinensis, assembly GCA_030765045.1. Lineage (NCBI taxonomy): Eukaryota > Metazoa > Arthropoda > Insecta > Mantodea > Mantidae > Tenodera > Tenodera sinensis. The sequence goes on along the minus strand of CM060964.1, from coordinate 45,907,545 downwards.
AAACCATTTTTGTAAATGGCTTTACAGATATTTTTGATGACAACACTGATATTAGTTATTATTTATTTATGCCAACATACTATTGGTGTTTTTAAACACACAAGCCGTGTGTGGGCAATGCTTGAGAGGTAGAACTGGAACTCAAAAATTAAATGTCACAGCTGGGATTTGAACCATAGACCCTCCGCTTACAAGGTGGTTGCTCTAACCATTAAGCTACTGTGACAACCTGCCAGAATGACATTGAATTTTCAGTTCCAGTTCTACCTCTCAAACTTTGCCCACACACAGCTTGTGTGTTTTAAAACACCAACAGTAAGTTTGTTGGCATAAATAAATAATAATTGCTATCTGAAGCTTAATTAATCCCGGGACATTAAGTACTTGCAATAGTAAGTCACCCAAGAGGTCGCGAGTTCGAATCTCGCTTAGGGTAAGTTATCCGGGTAAGGTTTTTTCCCGAGGTTTTCCCTACCCTGAGAAGGCGAATGTCGGGTAACTTAAAGCTCCATGGACCTCGGGCTCATTTGAGCATCATTTCACCCATTTCATTCATTCGTCCGATATGACACAATGTTGGAGGACGTTAATTTAAAAAAAAAAAAAAAAACATTGGGGTAGTTGTCTCTGATGTGAGACTGCCTTTGTGGCTTACCGGGAGAAATACGAACTGGTTTGAGAATTCAGTGTCATTCTGGCAGGTTGTCACAGTAGCTCAATGGTTAGAGCAGCCGCCTGGTAAGTGGAAGGTCTGTGATTCAAATCCCAGGTATGATACTGAACTTTTTAAGTTCCAGTTCTACCTCCCAAACTGATATTAGTTCTTGTGCAAAGTGTTTCAAACGAGAAAATGTGTCACTCAGTGGACCACTGTGGAAGGCTACCAAATTAGCTGCATTCTATTTGTCATTCAGAACCTCACTATCAATTAAAAAGGATGGTTGCGTAATTTGATATAATCGTTCGGAATTCCTGAGTAAATTATTTACATATTTTCAAGTTTGTATGTGGGCGAAATAGAAATAGCTCGCGGGCCGTGTTCGGTCTCCAGATCGTTCTTTGGCAAACCTTATTGTAGAAAACGGGATGAAGAATGATTTTCGTGTGTCGTTAAACTAGATGACAGTTAAGACGTGTATATGAGAGCTTTCCTCAGCGACATAGAGACGAAGCTTAAAGTGACTGTCGCTATCGAGTGGCAATAAGAAAATCCTTTTTCTTGGCAAAACAAGAAGTGTTGTTTAAGCTTAAAGTGTTTGGAAAGATATTTCATGTAAGATTTGAAGCTTTCACGGCGAACGTTAGTGATCAATTCTTCACGGGTGATCAGCCGTGTTAAGTATGTGAAGGTCGAGCTTTCGGCCATTGTATACTCCACGGCCATCTTCAGGACTAAAAAGATGAAAGGTCTCCTCAGTTTTCCAAATATATACTATGGTTAGGACAATACAACCTAACCATAGTATACATTTGGAAAACTGAGGAGACCTTTCATCTTTTGAGTCCTGAAGATGGCCGTGGAGTATACAATGGCCGAAAGCTCGACCTTCACATACTTAACACGGCTGATCACCCGTGAAGAATTGATCAAGATATTTCATATTAATAAATGAAAATGTATAGAAGAAAGGCATTTTGTGCATTCGTGGGATTCATTTGAGTATTGGCAGGTCTTATACAAAGGCTTAATGCTGTAAAATGTAATCCATTATTTGAGAGGTAGAACTGGAACTTAAAAATTCAATACCACAACTGGGATTTGAACCACAGACCTTTCGCTTACCAGGCGGCTGCTCTAACCATTGAGCTATTGTGACAAACTGCCAGAATGGCATTAAATTCTCAAACCAGTTCGTATTTCTCCTGGTAAACCACAAAGGCAGTCTCACATCAGAGACAAATTACCCCAATGGTGACTTACTATTGTAAGTACTTTATGTCCCAGGATTAAATAACCTACAGATGGCAATTATTATTTATTTATACCAACAAACTTACTGTTGGTGTTTTTAAACACACAAGCCGTGTGTGGGCAAAGTTTGAGAGGTAGAACTGGAACTTAAAAATTCAATGCCACAACTGGAAGGTCTGTGGTTCAAATCCCAGTTGTGGCATTGAATTTTTAAGTTCCAGTTCTACCTCTCAAACTTTGCCCACACACGGCTTATGTGTTTAAAAACACCAAAAGTAAGTTTGTTGGCATAAATAAATAGTAATCCTTTATGCTCATGTATTTCCATTAACTTAGCTTCTGAGACATCATATACTCAGTACACTGTTAAGTCTAACTCCATTTCGTGGTATATCTATTGCAATTTTGATATTATATTAATGAATGTAGAGTAATTGAAACAAAGGGGCGATGAGGTAGTTTCGGATAACTACACTTTAGGATAATAACTGAAATGTTACTTTTAGATGGCAATTATTATTTATTTTTGCCAAAAAACTTACTGTTGGTGTTTTAAGCGCTCTCTCTCTCTCTCTCTCTCTCTCTCTCTCTCTCTCTCTCTCTCTCTGCCTCTCGTTACTTTTAGAGCTTAAGAAAACATTATTTGAAGTTTTAGGTGAATGTTAGACAGAGTGTTTACAAAACAACTAATATTCCATAGTGCATATACTTTAACTATACAGTACGTAAGTATGTTTTTCAGTTTTCTGTTTTCCCTCTTCTTGATTTGCCACTCGTTACATTTACCTCAACATTAAACTTGTTAATGACTTCAATTCTCTAACAAAATTTCAACTTGTGCATCTTAAGCTATGCATTAATTTTAAACAATGAAGATTTTTTATTGCAGTTGTTACTTAATATCTTCCTACAACTTCTTTACAGAATTATTAATCTTGCCAGTTGATAATTCCGGTGTCGCGCCTTTTCTATTTACTGCTTTAGTAAAGGAAAGTTTTAAAACTCCATGGAGATTTGTGGGGATAGCGGAAGTAATATCTGCCACCAAACAGCCCGTATAATCTCCCTTAAAGGTAATGTAGGTTACGTCTTAATGAAACCCTTTACTTCCTCTTTTCGTGCCACAATTTTTTATGATTTTTTTCCTCGACTATGTTTGCTCTTACAGCGGGAAATTTGAGTTAAACAAGGTAGGTAACCACGTTTATGGTACGGTAAGTGGAGCCTTCAATTTCCCTGTGAACATGGAGTAGGCATAGGACAGAAACGCTACCGTAAAACAGAGATAAAGCGGGCCCGTTAAAAATCCTTTATTGACTATTTCCGACTCCCTTCGTTCAGGTGCTGGGGGAAAATGTCGATTTTGTCCATTGGTTCCGTGGCCTGGTTCTTGGAAAGCACTCACTCTTCATTCGTTCATCAGATATACATTCTAAAGAATCTGAGTGAATGGGAAACCAGGGTTCGAAAATTTAATGAGACGATTCCTATATGCATTAAAACTGCCTTCTAAGAATGCAGGATCCCATATTGCGCCATAAATTGCCTTAAGAACAGAGAAGGCACTCGAAATTATTTTCTAGACTGGGATATGTAGAAGGAGAACAGTTCCTCATCAAATTGTTATATAAGATGTGAATAAAGTACTATAGGACTGCTACTAGAGCATCACAAAAGGGCACCAGTTTTCACATTAGCCAAATAACTTCTATTAAGAGGAGACTAAATGACAAGACTTACCAAAACGTCACATTTTTAGGTTTTTAGTACCTGTATAACTTGCAATTTCTTGTTTGATGTAATGTATATTTAATCATTGGAAAAAGCTTCTCTTTTTTATTACATATTTTAATAATGATATTACTTTTTACTTTCTCTACTACGTGTAGTAATTAGGGTGACGTATCCTTCACGACGACAGTACCACACACAGCTGTCTCACACTCATTGACACATCGAGCGACTCGTGTCTGTCAGCGTGATTCTATCTGTCTGTGCTGTTTCCTCGCCTCCTTATAGCGGGGATTACGTCGGATGGACCTTTCTCGACTTCCACGAACACGCCGGCCATGACGTAGCCAGATCTTTCTCTAAGGAGTTTCATCGAGTTTTCACTGGAAATATACTGTGTGTTTGCCTGTGAACAGCATAAAAGAAATACGAGAAGTCTGTTAAAAACCAAAGTTGATGCTTAAGTTTAATATCCTTAAAGAATACCCTACGAAGATTTTGAAGAAAACCCTAAACTACCCTTCATATGGAAACTTTTTCGAATGTTCTGATTTTCTCAAAAATAACTCTAACGAATTTGATGAAAATACCATGATTACGATGTTTTATGACAAATGAAATGTATATTTCGAAGTCACTGGCTATAGCACATGAAGTGATGTTTACCCTTGATTACTTTTGCATAATTGGTACCTTAAGAGATAGACCCAATCTTACTGTACAGAAAGTGTGGATCATTTAAAATACAGAATTTATTTAATTAATTTTCTTTGTGGAGATCGCCATTTCCGAGATATTGCTTGTTATTACTTTTCAGTTTCAAGCTCTTGTACCCTTCTTTAATGGTAACATTTTCCCCCCTCGTTTCTCCTTTCATCGCAAGCGCTTGTTACCACGATGAAAATACTTGAAGGCTTTCGCAAGATATAACCATGAAATTTTTGGTTAGATTCAACTACGAATGTAAAAATCTGTAGTAAGGCAATTAAATATATTTTTTTTTTTGGGAGCTGTCCATCAGCACATTGAACTTCAAAGAATTACCATTCAACCAAATACATATTTATTATTTGTTATAATGACGTTTTCAGCTGTTCCAATTATTCCTTTACCTTTATGCTCCAAGACTTTTCATAATACCTTGTCAAAAACAAAATAGCTTTAACTTTGATCTTAAGAAATCCTTTGCTGTGAAGACGGTCAAAGTGATTCTCTGAGCCAAAACTCATGATTATTTGCTGATTAAAAATACGCAGTGCACGGCAACTCAGTGATGGCGCTATCTTTGTTATTTCTTGGCCATGCAAAGATAATTGAACTTTAAAGACATCACATAGCGACCAGCTTCCAAACAGCTAACGCTTAAAGCCTACTTATTCCCATATTCTTCTAGAATCTAATAGAAAATTAGCAATAAGCTCCGCATATGTTTATCTTGATTAACATAAAATAGATAGATGAATAAGGGTCTTTATGAATAGCTGTACAAGAGTAGAGAAAGTCATGCGAGTGCAACAAGTAAGATATTTCCATTTTGTACCAGCACCATTTCAAAGAAAGTCAATTTGGAATAGAGGTAAATTTAAGCTCATCTTGTAGGTAAACTTGCTCAAAAATTGGTGCTACTATGAACTATGATAGCTTTGATATGCTTAAGCCATGTAGTGTCTTTGTGCTCTCCATTTTGGTTTTGAATAGGTTTTTCTGTAGATGAAATTTGTAGTTTAACAAAGTAATCCCTAGAGCAGCAGCCCTTACGGGCCAAGGCTTACCGCCTGACTGCTGCGTCTCCCACCTCTGCCTACTACAGGCGTCATCAGTGGAGTGCACTACTGGAGGTTGGGACGCGAGCGAACACGTGATTAACAACAATCGTGCGGCAACACAACGGATTTCTAAATCCTTAGAGAACGATCTGACTACGTCATGGCCGGCGTGTTCGTGGAAGTTGAGAAAGGTCCATGCGACGTAATCCCCCGCTATAAGGAGGCGAGGAAACAGCACAGACAGATAGAATTACGCTGACAGACACGAGTCGCTCGATGTGTCAATGGGTGTGAGACAGCTGTGTGTGTCATACTGCCGTCGTGAAAGATACGTCACATCGAATTGAAGATTTAAAGAGCGTCGTGCGATTGTATCGTCAAAGGACTGAGTCAAGGCTACGAGAAGAGGACAATTGTGAGTATATCACTAAAGACTGTAGACTATGTTAACGTCAGTAGAAAAGATGTTTTTGCGCAAAAGTTTAGATGCAAAATAAAGTGATCAAAAAGTAACTGAACTAATTTTGTCATAATACCTACTTTTTCTGTTCACCCTCCTCGTATGGTGGACTTAAAAGAGGGCACCTGGGGCCAAATACCTGTGGAGGAACAGACAGAGTCTGGATCAGAAAGAATAGTCAGGATTGGTGACCAGCCCGAAGCCCACTATTAGAGTGAAATTTATGAAAAAGAAAGGTGATGATGGAACAGTTGATGGAAAAATGACGGATTAGCTATCATGCTAACCCCATACACAATACACAATGTTGTCAAATAAATGCGTAATATTTTTAACAGATTACATACAGCGTTAGATGTGGCAGCTTGAGTGACACACACACACACACACACACACACACACACACATACACACACTTCATAGTAAACAAATGAACTACGTGAGCAGATTAACAGTTCAAGCTCCCTCTCATACCTCATACCTGTCTCGCCTTTTTCCAGTGGTCAGACAGTAGTGCTATTTTCGAAATGCCAGAGAGTCCATATTATATTTGCTTTTATTACGGTGACAAGCCTTCACATATACAGCTAAAACTGTTTCTTGTCAAAGATTTCTTTGTTACCATATATATGTTCGTAGACTTTTAATTCGCTGGAGGTCAGAATGTTTGTTTAATCAATTTATTAAAACCAGTCTTTGCTACAGTTCTGGTTTATACTTCCATTTTTACATAATGTCCGGTACAGTAGTCCTGGAGGACGTCTCTTTCTGCGAAACAGATGAAAAGCAAGTAACTGTCTCAATTTCCAATTTCGAAACAGTAGCTCTGTACACATAGACGGTGACATCAGTCATGCTCTGTGGAAAGTTTACTGTTTCCTTTCCTTTCTGGCATTAACATAGAAGACAGTCGCGAAGAGGGGCACAGCCCACTGGGTTCACTGAACTAAAATGCTACATCTTGCTGGAATTTAAATGTCACGCCCACTCCTGCTCTACCAAATCGAAAAGGTGTAAACTCAAAATTTTAGAAATGGTCAGGAAGGTTCAGTACTTTGCATGGAGAAATTTATTGCTGTAATGTTGTCTGACCTGCCTGGTGCGATACAGTAGGAATCGCGCAGAGCTAAGCAGCAGTAACTGAGGATAAAGGACTCAAATAAAGGAAAGCTTATAATTATCCTTAGACAAGGCAAACCAACTCGCCAAAAATCAGTGAAACCAAAATTTGATAATCACCGATAGGATGCTTTCTGAGCTGTAGAAAGCAATAAAACCAATAAACACAAGCAAAAGCCACTTGGCTAGGAAATAAACTGGAGGAGCTAGAAGCAGGACTTGAAGTAGAATACTTATTTGGCCTAGTAGATCAATGTTTTACTATGTTTCGTCATTTCATCTATCATATTTGGTGCTTGGACAGCCTAAGTTCTTAATTCAGGGACATAAGTATCAGCCGGATTTCAATATCAACTATACTAAAGGATTAAAATAAAATTAACAATACTGAATTCGGATTGCAATGAATAAATAAGCAGCAACATTCATCATTTTGTTTGAGTGTGGAATTTGCAAACGTGTTAAGGGCCAAGGAAGCAATTTTTCTATGAGTAATTTTTCAGGGAGTTCCTTTACCACATCCTGAAAAAGAAACTCATTTGTGAGAAAACCTGATGAACTAACTTGATTATCAAAGCCAGAAGAGGACATGGCGCATTTTGCTTCCGAAATCCCTCCATAAAACTACAGACCAAACATTTCCACATCAGTAGACTAATATAATCACTAAAATGCTCAGCTGTAGTCTTACTGAAAACTGGTGTTAGTTTTGTCCGGAAACGCAATCCGTTTTTTCAATAAGTGTAGCCAGTTTTTCATCACAGTTTTTGTTGGAGATGTCTGAAACATTCTGTTTTTCTCTTCGATATTCGTCTGGATATATACTGCTGTATTCATCATACTTGGCCCATATCCTAAATCTGGTCCTGTATGTACGCATTGCAAGAACAGCTATATCGAAATAAAAACATGAAAAATATTGGGAGAAGAGGAAGAACAATTATGTAACGCACATTTTAATAAAATTGAGCTGAAAGAAAGTGACTTACCTGATACATCAAAACAATGTTTTTGTAGTTATGTGTTTGGTAAGTGTTTAGCACTCAACCTTTACGGTAACTTCAGGATCCAAAATCTGTGAATCTGGCTGAACGAAGATGCTATTTTTACTTTCTCTACCATGTATAGCTAGTAAATAGGGGAAGTATTGTATCAATTCAAAATTTTGATGTCGGGAATTCACCAGAAATACATGTTTTGAGGCTCCTGAATAAAAAAAATCAGTGCCCGTGTGTATCTGTGTGTGTCTGTGAACAGCATAACTCAAAAACGAAAAGTCGGTTAAAAACCAGAGTTGGTGCTTAAGTTTAGTATCTTTCAACGATGCGATACGAAGATTTTGAGGAAAATTACTTCCCCTAAACCATCCTTTGCACGGCAAATTTGATTTTCCTAAAACACTTTCTAACGATTTTGATTAAGATGCCATATGTTTAAAGATATTTCTATGACAAATGAAATGTGTATTTTAAATTATCTTGCTATAGCCCATGTAGTCCTGTTTACTCTTGATGGCTTTTGCGTAACTGATAAGCCGTAAGAGATAGACCAAATCTTACTATACAAAAATGTATATCTCGATCAAATACACTTCTTATCTCCAAACGCATTTTTTTAGTGAACCATTCCGGAGATATTATTCTTACTTGTTTGAGTTTTGCAACAAAAACGTTTCTCAAATGTAAGGTGATTATTCACTTTCTTATCCCTTGCCCATGCAAGGAGAATGGAATTTCAAGGCTTCAAAATGTTCGACTATCGCTCGAAGCCTACTGTATTCCCATATTCCCGTGCACCTAAAAGAAAATCAGCAATGCAAATGTTTATTTCGAGTAACATGAAGAAGATAGAGAGATAAGAGATTGTATGAATAGTTAGTGCAACAATAATGAAAGCCACGTGAGTGGAACAAAAGTTTCTTTTTTTCAGCTGTTATAGTACGCAGCTTCCCTTGCATTATTTTGTTGACTGTGAAGCAGAAAATCGACACATAGGTGCGACAGTTTGAAGCAACAAATTGCCTCAAGCCGATTGACCAGTTTGAAGCGTAAATACGCTCCACGTTGCTGCGACTGTAGTATGCAGCTTATCTAGGCCGCACGTTGATGGTGGTGGTTTGCTTTGAGCGCCAATGAGGTTTGTAGCTTCACAATATCTCGAATTCCTCAGCTGGTTCCTTTTTCTGAGCTCTGACATTCCTATCCCAAGCAAGGTATGCGTGGATATGATTTTTCTAGAAAGGATGGCCCCAATTCTTGATATAAAGCATTTAATAAATTTTCCCAGTAATTAACAATGAGACGTTGGCGACCGATAAAAGGAAACCAGGAAATAATTCATCAGCTCATATGTGCAGACTTAGAGGCTCCTACGAACCAAGAAGCGAGATTTATCCAAGCACATAACTAATGCAACCCGTCATACTGTTCCCCTTTCTACATCAACTCTCACTCATAGCTAGCAGTGCCATATTGCAGCATGATTTCTCCAGTGTTCAAGCTCCCATGATTTTCACCCTGACTTCGTACATAAAGTTCCCGGAAATCCCGGGACTGACCGGTCTATGCTCGCTAATGCATCTGGTAATTGGTTCTACTCCGTTAGTTACTCGCGTCTAATCGTTCGGCAAATTCTACGAACTGGCTCAGAAATTCTAGATCTTCCCTAACCCACATAACCATAGCTAACAGCAAACTAATTCTACTCTCTGATGAAATGTACACATTCTAACGTTATATAGCATATTCCCCTTATATTAATGTTGTGGCAAAATGATAATTTGAGAAATCTCACTCCTGACACCATGTGACAAAACGACAAAATCCAAACCAGTTATTTTTTTCACACTTTACCTTCCTCCAAAACTTTTACACAAATACAGAGTTCTCTTTTACTGACGATAACAGTCTTCAGTCCTTCGTGATATTACAACTCACAACTGTTGTCTTACCGTCGGTCGCCATCACAGTTAAGTCATTATATTTGCTTTTTCTCCCTGTCAGTTCTTGATCGTGAATGTATTTATTATTATTATTATTATTATTATTATTATTATTATTATTATTATTATTATTATTATTATTATTATTATTATTATTATTATTATTGTTGTTGTTGTTGTTGTTGTTGTTGTTGTTGTTGTTCTTGTTGTTGTTCTTGTTGTTGTTATTGTTGTTCTTGTTGTTGTTCTTGTTGTTGTTGTTATTGTTCTTGTTGTTGTTATTGTTCTTGTTGTTGTTCTTGTTGTTATTGTTCTTGTTGTTGTTATTGTTCTTGTTGTTGCTATTGTTCTTGTTGTTGCTATTGTTCTTGTTGTTGCTATTGTTCTTGTTGTTGCTATTGTTCTTGTTGTTGCTATTGCTGTTGTTGTTGCTATTGCTGTTGTTATTATTGTTATTATTATTGTTGTTATTGTTATTATTAGTGTTGTTATTGTTATTATTAGTGTTGTTATTGTTATTATTAGTGTTGTTATTGTTATTATTAGTGTTGTTATTGTTATTATTAGTGTTGTTGACAAGCATGTGAAGTTACCTACGAAATACATGTTATGATGACAGGTTGCTTTCAGCCTCTTTGTGTTCAGTTAGTGATTGTAAAGTCTCGTCTTCAGTTCATCTCCAGAATTAGAATGGTCTGATTCGTACAAGTTGTCATACACGGATAAGACAATCTCAGAAGATAGATGATGCATTTGTTTCAAATGCTTGGGATTTTGCAGATCATGCTCCTGTTTGTGAGAAGTGGAAACATTCTACTTGAAATGGAAAAGTAATATTGCACAACTAACGAGGAAAAATACCTGTCAGTAATAGGTATTGAGAGTAGATGCACTGAGTGTTTAGCCTCTGCCACATGTAACTGCCGATTAGTCATTGTTGGAGCTAAAAAATAAACAAATAGGGTTGTTGCTCCAGCAAACAGTCAAGTAAGGTGTAATATTAGATGTCATATTCATGTGGTTGCATAGGTGCATTCGTTCGAAAACTTGAACGTTTAAATAAACATAAGGTTCTCCCAGGCCCTAAGCGACCAACAGAGTTTTAACACATTCACAATTTTTTGCTTCGGTGGATGCCTTTTGGCGTGGTAATCTGACCAAAATCTAAAACCACTATACAATTTTACTTGCAGTTTTATTATATGTTTAGATTAAATGAACACTTGAGAATTGGCGTGTAAATTAGAAAAAGCGTGGCTTTAAATGAAAACAAGAAGTTATGAATTATGCAAGTTATAAATGCAGCTAACCACACGGAGAAACAGTGTTCCACTTTCCATTAGAGCCGTGAATTTTTGTCAGGTTTCTCAGCAGTTTCTTATGAATAATTTAAGGCAGCTAACGTTTTCCTTTAAGCCGAGAGATTTTCGCTTCGAATTTCAAATTCTGAAGTAGTGGTATCAAATTTCACTGTGCAATAAGAAGGGACTCGTTTTTAAAACCAACGAAATGAAGTATAACAAACTTCTCCCACCGACTTCCTTCCAATAAAATTGGCTTCGTTCCCGCCAGGGTATTTATGAGGGAAGAAAGTCGCAGGCCACCAAGTGAAAACTGGAATATTGCTATCGTTTCCGAAACACACTTTGACAATGATTTGAAATGAAGCATTGGAGCACCGCAAAAAAAAAAAAAAAAAAAAAAAAAAAAAAAAGGAAATTGCTCATTTAGGATTTAAATTAAGAAAATTCGATCATTCTTTAGCAGGGAATGTGAACAGCGTTCGTGCTTACGGGCAATGTTGCCAGATTGGCCGCTTTCTCCGACAAATAATTCTTTACGAAGGCGGTTTACGAATTTTTGGGCTGCTAAAATATTTCTGCAAATTATGATTTTTATGATAATGTTCTTTAGCTTTATCTGGGGTAAGAACACAGTCACATGACGTGAGACATTTCTGGAAATATATCCATTCTAGAAAAGATGCAGCTTTTTCTTCTAGCATTTGTTTAAGCCATATATGTCCAAGATTCTTGGATGTTCCTCTAAGAATTATTGGAGGACACAGAATTCGTCTAGAATTGTTGGAAAACGTGAACATCAGTGGCGGATGCTTGTTACTTTCGACTGGAAAACTATTTTCGATGACAAGATTCCTGCAGATCGCTCGTATTACTGGTGTGAAGCTATTAAAGTTAAAAACTCTGCGGGAGATCATGATTTTAAAGGAACTTTGTATTTATTTAAACTCTATCATTGTTTCCATAAGTAACACCACAGTGGAGATTCTATTTTCACGAGTGACTTTGATGAAAAGAAAATGAAGAAATCGTATGGGCCTGAATCTTCGAGGATCTATTCTTACAATAGAAATCTGATGTGTTGCACTCTCATGACTTTCTCTGCTCTTGTACTAACCATTATTACAAGCTCTTATTCTATGTTCTTTGTGTTAGTTGAGATACAAATTTGCAGAAATAATCTTATTGCACGTGCAAAGGGAATATGGGACTGCAGTAGGCTTTTTTTTTTTTTTTTTTGTTAATTTTATTGTTCCATTTATATCCCGCCTTTAACTGCAGAGGTCATATCGGCGGCCTTGACTATTTTTTTTTTTTTACTCGCTTAACAGTGGGGTTTATACATTGAATTGACACACACAATCACACTTTCATTCATACTTCCAGACTCAGGGAAGTATGAGGAATAATCCTGGCCGGAGAAAAATTCCTACCCCTCTGCCGGGAATTGAACCCGGGACCCCTAGTGCAGCAGGCAGGTGCTCTACAGTAGGCTTTGAGCGATAGTCAAATCTTTTACAACTTTCAAATTCCGTTCTCTTTGCACGGCTAACATATAGAAAGTGAATGACAATGTTCCATTTGACAGAAGTGAAGTTCTCCAAAATTTACGCTAATGACAAGGAATATCTCCGAAATGGTTCACTCTACAACAAATTTATTTATACATAAATTGTGTGTTTCAGCGAGATATACCTTTTGGTATAGTAAGATTTTGTCCAGCTCTTACAGTTTACGAGTTATTAAAAAACAGGACTACATAGGCTATAGCTAGAAAATGCAAGATACGCATTTAGTTTGCCACAAAAATATCTCAAACATATGGAGTTTCAATCAAACTCATTAGAACCAGACAGACACCCGGACAGACAGCCACACACATCGACCTTTTTCTAAAGCTGTTTTTTGGACTCAGGGGACCTCAAAATGTGTATTTCTGGTGAAATTTCGACATTGAATTTAGTAGCGAAAGTAAATATGATTAGAAGAGAATCGTGAGCGCTGTCCACAGTGAAGTCACACATTTGTACATTTCCCTGCAATGCTGAATCTCATTTCGAAGATTTATAAACGGGAACAGATTTTAAACGACGCAGGAGATATTCCTCAGGCACTTCTGTTGTGATATTAGTAAACCTTGGTTAACTTCGGCAGTATTTTACTTACACAGAAACAGGCTATAGGAATCATTGGAAAATACACATTAGGTATTAGTTGTTTAGAACTATTCCAGACGCCACAAAACTTTACAGTTTTAAAGTTAAGTTGCATATTTTAAATACAAACATTGTGCGACTTCAGCTTAAATTTTGAGACTTTTATCCTGAATTAGGCGAAAATTTGTGAAATACTTCTGGCAACACTGCTTACGGGATGGAAAGAATAAAGAATTTCAAGACCGGTGTATACCGAGCCGCTTGTAACATTTGACTATAACTGTTCCATTTCAAATCGGACGAAAAATGAGAAAATTGACTTCGCATTTTTAAAACCGTTAATAATTTCTAAATGTGTCAGTTACTGGAGAAGAAAACAACCTTCAGAAAATTACCTCTTAAATGTTTATAGCCTCCGAGTTATAAACTTTGCGTTATTTTCCAAATGAGACAACACCTGTGCCTTATAACTCTAGAACCTTACATCGGATTTTAGTAAACTACGATTCATTTTGAAGCTTAATGTCTTTTGTTGATGGTGGTAGATATCAAAAACAATAATAATACACCATTTTTAAAACCTCTTTCTTCATGTATTAAGCCTTAATGCCTTTTTATTTATAAATATTAAACTTATATAGGCTTAAACCTCATTTTGTTATACATTAATTGCAGTTTTCGGTTTTATGGTACCTCTTGTTTGAAGTATGAAAAAAAAAACAACAAAAACAATAAGACCATAAATAGGGCTCAGCTGCCGTTTGCCACTCAACATGGGAAGAGGCTCGCAGCGAATCAAGGTCACTAGCAGGCTTCGAGGTTGATTGATTACGTCTTCGTTTATATCTTAGGAAAGCTTCTATTATATAGGTGCTTAAAATCCCTAATTGGAACCATATGGAAATACCAATATTTAGTAGAACTAGTGGAATATATTTATATATAGTGATTTATGATTTATGTGATATTTTAGTGACGATAGATATCTATGATGAAATAAAATACGCTTTTTGTTATAATTTATTAAACATGTAAAGATAAATATATTTATGTACGTATATGGTTTGCATTAATATGAGAGATATATCAAGGCAATAAAACTGTGTTATATTACTGTTGTATTCCTATAACCAGCAATAGGCAAATAAAGGTAAATGAACTAATTACAGTTTGAGTTAGAGGGAAACAGGTTTATATATTTGTTTATTTATTTACTTATTTTTTCTTCTATGTAGCAACAAACATTGGTATTGCTGTGATAATATTATTATGCTTAGTTTTTTCATAAAGTTCTATGAACACCATTCAAGCTTTAATTTGCACTCCCTGAAAATCTTCTCGCATATACACATTACTTATACATTTCGCTAACCTGGGCGCTCATCGAGCTTTCCTCTTAGAGTTTAGCCCCTTCAAGGCATGATAAGAGATGTATGAAAACTGAATGCACTACCTCTTTCTCTTTTAGTCAATACGGTCGAAAGTGTAAACATGTATTTCGTTCCTACGCTATTTTGTATCATTTTTTTTTTTTTTGGGGGGGGGGAGGGGGTTGTTGGTTAAGGTGTTTAGCAATAGGAGTGGCACATCCTTGCACCCTGGCCTAAAGCAAGCAATGAGGTGGTCAAGGCTTCGTATAACGATAACATATCAGATTCTTTTACCTTTAAAATCAATACGCCTATTCGGTCCATAACAGCAGCATTGCTCGCGATGCCCGGGACGAAAGCGTATAACCCATAAAAGTTAATTAGGCGCCTGTCATCCGAGTGATCACCATCACCGTGGAGGTTGAAGCAAGACACGGTAATAGGGTTAGACGGAAGCGGACCCACCAGGCTGGCTGACTGCCTGGCTGTCTTTCCATCGATTGATTTAAAATGCAGAGCACCGTGGAGGTGTGGATTAATATACGAAAATGAGAAGGCAGGTTGTGTAATTAAATGCTATGAAGATCGATATTTAGGAGTGGCGCATTATCCTGATGTTGGGTGGTCACCAGACAAAATCTCCCAACTTTGGACCTCGCGCCATAATTATACAGCTGCAGAACAAATGTTTCAGTGAAGAACACCGGCTTCTTCTACACAATACACGCTACTGATGGAAAGGTCTTCGGATTGATAGCTTGTACCCAATTTTTTGATTCATTTTCTGTAAGAAATATTGATAATACTGAGAGCATGATTCAAAAAAGCAGCTGATTTTCTGCCATAACTTGCATTGTAAATCAAAAAAACACCTCTCCAATTTTCCATCAACATTTTGTAACGAACGGTAGAGTTGTTCTTCAGTATTAATGTCAGGAGTTTCATATAATATCAAAGAAACAAAAAAGTCGTCAGAAATTTCTTTCTTAATTCCATGTATCATGATGGCACTCAGATTTGAAATTAAGTCATTGAATATCAGATGGTGCACGAAAAACAGTCGATTTTTCCAAGTGCACTTTCAGAGGCGTCATATATTGCTAATTCACTTAAATATTTAATATACTTATTCCTCTATCTTCTTCGTGCTAGCCGAGATAAAGATTTGCAGAAACTATTTTATGTTAATTTTCTTATAACTGCAATGGGAATGGCGGCGCCGTGGCCGAGCGGTTAGCGCGCTCGCCTACCACCTAGGCGGCCCAGGTTCGATCCCAGGGACCCGCATGTGGTATTCGTGGTGGACGAAGCGGCGTCAGGGCGGGTTTTCTCCGGGTACTCCGGTTTCCCCCGCCATCTCATTCCACCGGTGCTCCATCTTCATGTATCATCAGTGTCACCGCCTGCGGTGCCGTAGTAGTAAAAGCGGGCGTTAAACACTACAACAACAACTACAACAACGCAATGGGAATACAGTGAGTGGCGCTTGACCGATAGTCAAATCTTTTAAGGCTGGACGCTATATGAATGTTTTGAAATTCCGTTCTCTTTGCACGGCCAAGGCAAAAAAGTGAATAACGAACCGTTCATTTGAGAAAAATATAAATATTGTGAAACTCATACAAATGAGAAGGAATATCTCCGAAATGGTTCTCTCTACAAAAAATGCATATAGACACCCGTGTGTTTTAATGAGGTCCACACTTTTTGTAAAGTAAGATTTGATCTATCGCTTGCAGTTTACCTGTTACGCAAAAGTCATCAAGAGTAAACAGAATTAAATAGGCTATAGCCAGAAAATTTAAAATATACATTTCATTTGCCAAAAAAATATCTTAAACACTTCACATTTTAATCAAAATCGTTAGAGCCATTTGTGAGAAAATTAAAATTGTCGAAATATTTTCCATGAAAGGTAGTTTAGGGTGGAGAAATTTTCTTCAATATCTTTGTGTCGCATCCTTGAAAGATATTAAATTTAAATACCAAATTTGGTTTTTAACAGAGTTCGTTTTTGAGTTATGCTGTTCAGACACACACGGACCTTTTTCTAAAAATACTCTTTTTGGATTCCGGGGGCCTCAAAACTTATATTTCCGATGAAATCTCAACATCGATTTTTTGGGTAGAATGCAATACTTCCTGTATTTACTATACGTAGTAGAGAAAGTAAAAACTGGATGAAATTATTGTTTATCATGCTTAGTTGCCATGTATTCATATTGTGTAAAATGACTGACTATTGATAATTTCCCATGGCTGTACACTGTGTAACGGGGAGAACGGCGTCGAGGTCGAGGCCTATTACAGCCTCCTCCACTTGCCCATGGCTTCTCAGTACGAGGTACGTATATATATACGCATATTTTGTTAATCTCCCCACTACCCTTTCCAGGGGGTGGGAGGAAAGCGCTTAGGGAAATTGCTCATTTGGGAACAACTAATTTTCATCGCGGTGTTGCCACACAGTGATCTTTTTAACATAACCCTCTTTCGCGTATCATCCCCTTGCCAAGTAATTCCAGCTCGTTGCTTGATGCCTTTACTAGGGGATGTTAGTGTGCATTGGTCCTTCCAACTTTTCGGAATGATCTTTACTGATTTTTATCCTGTAAAACTTAATTTCTTTCTACTTTGTCTACTACGTATATTAAGTAGGGAAAGTTTGTATTCGACAAATAATTTCGATCTTAAGGTTTCACTGGAAATATGTTTTGAGGTCCCCTGAATAAAAACACATTTTTAGAAAAAGGTGTGTGTGTGTGTGTGTGTGTGTGTGTGTGTGTGTGTGTGTGTGTGTGTGTGTCAGCTGGTAGTCGTGAGAGAACCGGCGTTACGTGAAGGAAGATAGCGAAGCAGTTAATGAGTACTGAGAGATCGTATCGTCAGGGTTAGTTTTTATGAGACAAAGAGACAATTGGAAAAAAGAAAATCGTGTGTTTAGGATACGAGAAGAGAATAGTTGTGAGTTCTGATGTCACGAAAGACTGTAGACTGTTGACGCCAGTAAAAGAGAACTGTATATTTGTGCAAAAGTTCTGAAGGAGAATAAGTGACAAAAAGAGTAGTTGGACTGGAATTACGTCATTTCTGTCACACTCGTTTTTGTTACACTGGTGTTAGGAGTGGGATTTGTCGAATTTACGTTTGTCATAATACATTTTTCTGCACTTCCTTTTTGGAACCGTTACGCTTCGATAATTCTGTTGAATGTTCCTCAGAATCGTTCATGATGTATTATAACTGTCAACGCCCAGGAGAGGTACAATCGAGTGCACGGAAGCATCCCACTAGTTCTTGAATAATTTAGGGTCTTTCTTTGTTTAATGTTGGCATGTTCGTTGTCACAGTACCTGAAACTTTTAAGGGCTATGTTCAGCCCAGAAAAGGGATCAGCCCGATCATGGTCGAACTCAACGTCTTCTATTGTACATGTTGACAAGGAAATTGCTCTGTTTCAAACATAAAATTGGCTTCAGAAAGAAGTATACACACTACTTAAGGTTATGCAATATTTGAATACACCGCAAGAACTTAGAACATGGGACTTTCGTTAATTACCTATACAACGTGCGTCGGATATCTATGGAACAGATAACCAAAACAAAAAGGCGGAGCAGTATTTGCAGTTTTATAAAACAGTAGTGCATTTAGGAGTAATGAATCATAGACAACAGTTACAGGTTGCCGATATGAGATAATTGAAGTCAATAAAAGGATGAAAAATAATAAGACAGTGTGAGAAGGAAAACTAACCGAAAAAATACAGCAAATCGAATCATTGCCGATTACATAGGACGTCCAATATAATACTGAGATACAAATCAAAGGAAGAGAAGGGCAATAACCAGATAAGGGCCGGGAACAGATATGGAAGACAGCGGTGAAAGTCGTAAGATTTCATCAAGAAGCTATCTTCAGAGAGTGGTGTTTATCGTCCTCTGTAGCGCTTTATTCACTCTCTTCCCCCCTCTCTGTCCTACTTCCTCTCTAGAATACCCCTAGCGATGGGGTTAAATAAGTTCAACTTTGAAAATATTTACATCAACCGCAGCATCAGAATTTACCATCAGTGTCCCGTGCAACTACAAAAGAAAACTTTATATCATTGATCTCGCACGATCATTTCCACTTTTTAGCTTCTGTATATTAGGAGTAATAAATAAAAGTTGAAATGCTACAGTACAGTACGGTTTCCGAAAAGGAAGGTCGACAATATATTGCATTTTTACAATAAATGAGTTTTTGGAAAAAACAAAGAACATTACTTAGAGACACATGCACCCTACGTTGATCTTGAAAACGCTTTTGACGGAGCAAATAAGCTAAAACTATGGGAGATGATTAAAAAGAGCTACCCGTCTCAGCTAACCATTCCTAGTCTCTGTCGTAATATGCATTGACAAAGCAAATGGCCGAGGAAAACAAATGGTAGAAGCAAATTGCGGTGTCACACTAGGGTGTCCATTGTCACCCACATTATTTAATATTCATCTAAGCGATGCAATAGAATCTTGGCTCACACTTTTAGAAACGAACTTTAAAATGAATAATACACCTTTGAATAGTCTATGTTTGCAAATGACCAAGTGATTATGACTGATACAGAGCACAGACTTCAGATAGCTGTTTATAAATTAAATACTATAGTAATATAATTAAGCAGTACAATTTAAATGTTTCAACTTCAAAAACAAAAGTAATTGCGTTCATAGGAAATAATCACCAAATATCAAAAATAGTAAGAAATACAGAAATTATTGAGCAACTTTAAGTATTTGGGATGCACAATATCACACCAGAGACGAATGAATATAAAACAGCTACAGAAATATCAATATAGGTATATGTAGAGCAATTGGGAATGAAAGCCTCAAGGAAACTCAATTAAAGTTTTATAAAACAGTAGCAATTCCACAACTTCTGTATGGAGCAGAAACATGGTTACCAACACAAAAATAAAAATAATAAAAAAATAAAAAAAGCGCTTAGAAACCTCAGAAATGAAATTTCTAGGAGCAGTGCTGGGTATAAATCGGACGGAGCATATAAGAAATTCAGATATCAGATATAAACTTAATACACAAAATACAACTGAAGAAATCTGATGTGTTGCAGTCACATGACTTTCTCTACTCTTGTACTAACCATTCTTGCAAACCCTTATTCTTCTATCTTCTTAGTTGGGAATATGGTATTCAGTGGACTTTGAACGCTAGTCAAATCTTCTAAAGCTTACAAATTCCGTTCTCTTTGCACACGTAACATATAAAAATGAATAGCGATGTTCCATTTGACAGAAGTATGTTCTCCAAAACTTATACAAATAACAAGGAATATCTCCGAAATGGTTCCCTTTACAAACAAATTTATTCGGACATAAATTGTGTGTTTTAGTGAGCTCTACATTTTTTGTACAGTAAGATACCGTCTTATCTCTTACGGTTTATGAGTCATTCAAAAGTCATCCAAAGTAAACAGGACTACATAGACTATAGCTAGAAAATTCAAAATATACATTTCATTTGCCATCAAAATATATCAAACATATAGCATTTCAATCAAGATCATTAGAACCATTTTCAAGAAACTCAGTTCTCTAAAAATTTTCCATATAAAGCAAAGTTTAGGGTGAAGCAAGTTTCTTCAAAATCTTCGTGTGGCATCCTTGAAACACATTAAACGTAAACGAAAACTAGAAAGCTCCATGTCACAATACCCCATTCAGGACCAGGTTCTACCGCACGACCGCCGCAATCCTCCCCTCACCCTACAACACGCCTCATGCCTGGGGTTCAGTAGTGGAGGATGGGACGTGATTAGCACCTGAATTGCTCCTGGCTCGAGAATGTGGCCCTCGCAACCAGGAAACAGGATTGTAAGTAAATAACCGGGAACAGAGGGGGCGGCTCACTACCTGGATGAGAGTGAGGAAGAAGATTGTGTGAAATGAAGGCGAAATTGATGAAAAGAAAGGTGATGATGGAACACTTGGTGGAATTAATGTCGTGGAGAACCGGCGGACCCCGAGAAAACCCACGGAGACGCTTATCCGTTCGCCTCAAATCCCACAAGCAATCTTGTATTCATAATTGTGCCTTTACCAATGTGGTTTACCCTCTTGTAAGTCCTAGGGGGTGTCAGTCCTCCATACGGGGAGGTTAATCAGATAAAGAACTGTAACTCACATTAAAAGTTTTGAAATGTTCAGTAACAGGTATACTATTTCCTTTCTCATAAGACAATGCACCGTTAAAATTTGCTAAAAAATTAAAATTTGGACTTTTTTGTGCATCCTTCCTATACTTGTAACTTGCACTTTGTACTGTATAAGTGGTTTTTAACATCGATAATTTTAAAGTCACAAGTGGTTATTTAATTAGTCCATAAACATTTTAAAACTTTTTTCTCAATTTCTTTTTCTCAGCATTTTTAACGTTTCCAAATGCTCCTTTGACAATTCTAACCCGTTAGCTTAAAATAAGCGGTAGGACTATGGATTTAAAGGCTATTGTGCATTAATTTAAAAATATGAAATAGTTTGGATAAAAAGAATTATTTTCCGTAGCTCAAATTAAAAATACTGAAAATTTTAATCACATGCTAACAGCATTTTTCTCAATATAATTAAAATTAAGAAATGCATGCACAAAATTTTCTTGATATTTGTACGTCAATTTCAGATTAAAAAATTGGGGGTGATAGGATGAATCGTAGGGTTCAAGAAACAGTTATATTATCATATCAAAACTTATTAAAATGAATAAAAAACTAATTTTAACAACGGTTTGGAATAGCTTGTTAAAACGTTGTGTGTCCGTTATAAGTTAATAGTATATGGCAAAAGAGTTCAAAGCAATTAAAAGGAAATCGCGGATTGTTTTACTTTCTCATATGCATTTCCTTAAGCTGACTAAACTTACGTCTGCACAACGGTTTCTTTTAGTTTTTATGCTAAATCACAATTTAAAACATTGGGAGAGGTCATAAATTGTAGGGTTCAAGCATCGTTAAATGTTATCAAAAACTGATTAATTATGAATAACAAATATAGAGGAAGTTCGGGTAATATGGAATGGGTGGGTAATATGGAATACTGAAGTTTCTTGCATGTTTGCTCCTGATATCCAACGGTGTCTACTAGAAATACATCAGAGGTTACTTTCAGAGCCCTACAAGCAGTCTCGCCTGGTTTGTGTCACATGGTGTTTGAGCGTGAATGTTTATCTCATTTCTAGCATCTAAAATGTTTTGCAGATAAGTTTTGAAATATTTATGAAAAATATTTGAATGTATATTATAGACGTAAACTAATGTGATTATAACAAAGGTTGAAACATTCATGCTGCGCAAATCTTTCGTTTTCATTTTATTGTATTTTGGTAGAGTGAAATTGTTTGTTTGAATATAGCGTGGTGGGTAATATGGAATACTGGTAAGGGGAAGTTTGGGTCCAGTGTCTAATGTGTAACACGTGGGCACACAATGAGTGCGCAGGAGCGGAAAATCTTGATTATGTTTGCGGTTTCGGCCAATAAATTTGTCAATGCAAAATAAAACCAGCGTTGTATTTTGTTTATATTATTGTAATGCACTTCAGCGCATCTTATATAAATTTGTGACTTGAAATATTTATGTCGGTCTGGGTGGCTCAGTTGGTTAGACGCTGGCTTACTGATCCCAAGGTTGCGGGTTCAAATCCGGCCCAGGCCGATGGTTTTTAAGTGTGCTTAAAAACGACAGCTCCATGTCAGTAGATTTACTGGCATGTAAAAGAACTCCTGCGGAACAAAATTCCGGCACACCGGCGACGCTGATGTGATCCTGGCAATTGACAGCGTCGTTAAGGAACAAAAAAATTAATTTTAATTTGAAATATTTATTAATTGGAAAATTTACCTAGTATTTCATATTACTCTTCCTATCCCTTATTACCCGCATTAAACAATTTGGCACTTTTTATCGAAAATTGATAAGAAATTCTAATTTTTTGTTCAAAGTAAGTCGTAAAAACTTTCTAAAAAGGTTCAATAGATTCATTAAAAAAATAATCAAATTATAATACTATTATCTCAGGTATGTCGGAAATAAAAACTGGTATTCTATATTACCCGAACTTCCTCTAATACCTTAGTTAATAACTGTTTGAGACACAGGTCTCAATGTTTTGTGTGTATTATACATTTCATGGTCCAAGTAGAAGCACAAGGAAACGTAGATCCTTGGATTTTCATAGACAGATTGCCTGAGGGAATAAAAGCAAAGGGGAGATAATTATTTTCCGCCCCATTCTTTTCTGCATTTCACAGGTTTCTCAGCAAGACCTTGCATTAAGTGTAGGTTGCAGGAGGTAGCAGGCAGAATACAACCCCTTGCAATACACGAAGCCCTACTAGTCATTAGGTCGCCCTTCTCTTTTGTGTAACCGGAAGGTGTAGGGGAAACATAGCTTCCTGAACACTTATGTGCTGCCATAGTGACCAGGAGATGAGGATGATTTCTCCACTATTCCGAGAGAGGAAATTAATTAGCTCGAACAACAATCACGAAGCAAAATGATTCCAATGGAGGGGTAGGACACTACATCACAGGAAAATGGCAAATTCACAGCACTTTCCCCCACGGTGTATCTACCCAACCCCACACAACACAGCTTAAAGTAGAATGCCAGATGTGCAGTTCCTACATCTGCTTTGTTCTTATGTCACAACAAAACCAAACAGGACTGTCTGAATGACCCGTTCAGTTGAAGAAAAGGTTCAGGAGACTGGAAGATCATTACAAAGCTAACACATACTATAGAAAATACCAGAAGAAACCAACACGCTTATGGCCACACCGCATTTCTTATCCTTTGTCAGGTACTTCATAATGTAATGACTCCATTTTATTGACTGATGCTGTCACCTTGTAGGTGCTATCACGCCGTGGCTAATTAGCAGTGGCTAATTATCAGTAGGTATGCAATACGGACAATCGAGGACGCAATACAATCCTGGCAGACCTCTTGCAGGCATTCTAGGAGTGAAGAGGTGAGTTTAACCCGCACACGAGTCACTCATGGACACCTTTTGCGAGGTGCCACGGCGCATGTCTGTGCTTCGTGCTCCGTTCCGCTCTGCGTGGAACACGTGCTTATCGATTGTCCACAATACGCTCGTGAGCGCCAGTCCGTTGGCCTGGGTCTTCATTGCACACTATTTTGGGAAACGACGCAGCAGCTGCAAATAGTGCTGAGGTTTGTCACCAACGCTGGATTCGCTAAGCTAGTCTAACTTTGCCTTATTTAGGAGCTCTCTAGCCTTTTAGTGTGTTTTACTTTTATTTTAACTTTTTAACACCTACGTTTTACCGCTCCGTTTTTTATACTTTAACTACTTTAATTTCGGCTCGTTTTACGTCCACTTTTTAGCTTAAGGGTGAGGTTTCAAAGTTTGTGAGTTTCCCGGTCTTTATATTTTAACTTCGGGCCCTAATGACCCAGTTGTTGAGGGCCCTTAACCCCTATACACTCACTCACCCAGTAGGTATAGATGAGGAATGGCCTGCTGTCACTAAGCAGAACTAGAAAGAAGCATGGACTCACGTCTCGATTTCCCAGTGTCCCTAAGGGCAAACCCCAAAGCATCTCACCGAGTGTGTTGAACATTATACCACACCTCGTGTCTGTATAAAGTATCGCAGTTGTAAAATGTGGTGTATATGCATAAATTCACTCATGAATTATGAATTTTAAAACACAATTTAGACTAATGTATTTAGGCTTTCACGGCCGGCGTCTTGACTATTCGAAATGTTTAGTTCTTCCGGGCTTATAGGCTGTGGTCTAGAAGGCATGGTTGATACCAACATTTCGCCAAGTACTGCGCTTGGCATCATCAGGGTAACACGATCCTCCGTCTGCACTGGTGAGAGTTCGAAACTCATTCAAACGGCCTACAAGCCCGGAAGAACTAAACATTTCGAATAGTCAATTTAGATTGCTTTATAAAACAAATGCTCGTTTCGAAATAATTTTATTAATTTATGAACAAATTTTCTCATTTATGTATGTTATTGAGCTAGAAAACTGTTAAGAAATATAAGTTTAAAATAATTGTATTGTAAAAATTTAGTTATGTTTGGTTATGTGATTTGGATTCTTCAAAAATACATACCTACTTATGTCGGTCTGGGTGGCTCAGTTGGTTAGACGCTGGTCTACTGATCCCAAGGTCGCGGGTTCAAACCAGGCCTAGGCCGATAGTTTTTAAGTGTGCTTAAGAACGACAGCTCCATGTCAGTAGATTTACTGGCATGTAAAAGAACTCCTGCGGGACAAAATTCCGGCACACCAGCGACGCTGATGTGATCCTGGCAATTGACAGCGTCGTTAAACAACAAAATAATTTAATTTCATACCTACTTATGTAACGTATGTGCTATTATTGGCATTACACATTTGTCTCACAATGATAACTGCATATCAGGCAGTATGTGTTGAGGACTATTTCCCAAAAGCTTCATTATAATCGTTTAAAAATTGCACCCAAGAAATTCCTCAATATAAAGTAGCCTAATATTTTGCTTATGTATTTCACAAACTATAGAGCACTCCTTTATTCAATATTTGAACATACGTAAAATGTACAAAAAAATCCTCAAATATGTATCACGCCCTTCGTACAGGGTATTTAAATCGTCAAGTACGAATGATATAAAAATATTTACTTGAAAGCTTTCCTACTGTCACGGTAACGCGTGCATTCGGGTCTTACTGGGTGTCAACCAACCTGACTGAATACGTTTTTTTTTTACTTTCTACCACGTATAGTAAGTAGAGGAAATATTGTATTCCACCCAAAAATTCCATGTCGAGATTTCACCGGAAATGTATGTTTGAGGACTCCTGAAATAAAAAAAAAAGACATTTTCAGAATGTCAGTCTGTGGGCAGCATAAGCCGAAAAACAAAAAATTGGTTTAAAACCAAAGTTGGGATTTCAGTTTAATGTTTTTAAAGGATGCGACACGAAGATTTTGAAAAAAAAATTCTCCACCCTAAGCTACCATTTACTTGGAAAATTTTTCGAAGACTGATATTTTTGAAAACGGCTCTAACGATTGTGACTAAACTGACATATGTTTAAAATATTTTTATGATAAATGAAATGCAAATTTTGAATTTTCTGGCTATAGCATGTAGTCCTGTTTACTCTGGACGACTTTTGAGTAGCTGGTAAACCACAACGGGTAGACCAAATCGTACTATACAAAAATGTAGATGTTGTTAAAACACACAATCTATGTCCAAATACTTTTTGTAGAGTGAACCATTTCGTAGATATTGCTTGTTATTTGTGTCAGTTTCGGGAAACTTAAAGTTTCATCAAATGCAACATCGTTGTTCATTTTGTTACGTGTTAGCCGTGTAAAGAGAACGGAATCTCAAAGCTTTAAAAGATTTGACTATCGCTCAAAGCCTACTGTATTCCCATATTCCCCTTGTACCTACAAGGAAATAAGCAATAAGATAATTTCTGCAAATGTTTATGTCAACTAACACGAAGAAGATATAGGAATAAGACTTTGAAAGAATAGTCAGTGCCAGAATAGAGAAAGTCGTGTGAGTGCAACACATCAGATTTTCTTTCTTGCTTTTTTCCATGTTTTTCCTTTCTGTCTTCCGCCGTCGCTAGGGGAATGCTGGGTTGGTTAACTTGATCTACAAATTTTCCTGTCATCTGTTTCATCACTATATTTCATCTCCTTTATCGCCATACCCCATCCTGGGTCTGCTATGATCCATGGCTGGTTTGCTCCTCAACGGACTACTGTGAGCACAAGAAGGCGAGCTAGAGGAATGTACTATGTAAACATTTTTTGCCGTTCTTATCATGTTTATACACCCAGTATCATATACAATACACATTGTTGTCAGATAAATGAATAACACCTATTGCAGCAGTTACATACAAGTATTTGATGTTACAGCATGGGTGATTCACATATACACATATTTAGTAGTAAACAAACCGAGTACCTGAGCAGATAAGCCCCTCTCATACCTCAGACCTCTCTCGCCCTCTTCTGGTGGTCAGACACTAGCCTGACCTGGTACGCAACCTTGGGAATGTAAGTCCTACAAAGGGGATGGTAATCTAAAGGAGCAAACATTCCTAAAGAACTGCACTTGGTAATTAATTAAAAAGTCTGAATTGTAAGCTTTTACTATATTTGCACAATTTTCACTGATCTGGCCCGTTAATAAACCATTTATATCCTTTCGTGAAACAGCTAGATGGCTCCAAACATTTGATACAAATTAGTGTGTTTTTTCGGCGAAACGGTTCAATAATAAAATTGTATTGGATATATCTGTTACACTCATGATATAGAATCCCTGGTTTACGTATGGCCGAAGCAATGCCTTCCACCCGGTATAGTAGTGTTCATCCCTTAACGAGCACATTCCAGAATGTTCCATACCTGTATCTCACCCTTCTTCCGCTGCTGTTGTTGTTGTAGTTGTAGTGTTTAACGCCCGCTTTTACTACTACGGCACCGCAGGCGGTGACACTGATGATACATGGAATGAAGATGGAGCACCGGTGGAATGAGATGGCGGGGGAAACCGGAGCACCCGGAGAAAACCCGCCCTGACGCCGCTTCGTCCACCACGAATACCACATGCGGGTCCCTGGGATCGAACCCGAGCCGCCTAGGTGGTAGGCGAGCGCGCTAACCGCTCGGCCACGGCGCCGCCCTTCCGCTGCTATTGACAAACACAAAAGAGAGGCTCCTCTCAATATAGTCTTAGTGAAAGAACCTGCTACTGCCAAGTCGATTACAGTTGGTCATTCAGGGTATTTTTAAAGATCCTGCTTGTGGAGTTACACCTCAGAGCGACCGAAATAAAAGACGTGAGAACGTCGTCCACGCGACCCGTTGGCACTCTTAAAGGCAGAGAGAAGGAAGGCCGTTAAGGCATGGGCGATGCAATAGTTATGTTTGTTTAACTCTCTCCAACTCTAGAAGTGATGCAAATAGTCCTAACAATTTGGTTACCAGACATATGAAGGAGAGTACGCAGGGAAAGTAAACCTTAGGGCACTGGGAGGTCGATTGACTTCAAAAAATCGATTTTCTGTTTTTAATGTTAAAAAAATATATAATTCTTCAGCTTTAAAATTATATATAAAACATAGTATAGTGTTATTTGTTATAATGATGGTTGCAGTGGTAGATTTACAGTGATGGAAAAAATGGGTATAAAAGTTAGTCAGAATGTGAAGGAAGCCTGTATAAAAAAATATATACGTCGACTCTCAGAGGCAAAAAGGGAAGTTCAGTTGCTTGAAAATAAAGCTAGAACTAAGAAAAGGAAAGATGAGAAAAACTTAAGTGAGCAGGAATATGGAGCAGGCATTCTGAAAGTATATGTAATTTGAAAAGAATGGTACTTCTGCTTTGATCGCAATTTCCCGAAACCTTGATTTTTCACACTTCAGGTACACATTTCTCAAAAACTATAAAAAATATTGATATCAAATTTTTAGTGCTTATTTATCCATGTTTGTTGATTACAGCCGGTTAAAGCTTTTGTGAATTAGAGCTATAATGTGGAGGTAAAAAAAATTAATGCTTAAAAATATTACCATATTTTTCCTATATAGAATTACGTAATTTTTTATGTGCAAAATACAAACTACATAGGATTTGTGTTTAACCAGCGATGTCAAGCTATGCTTTATGTTATTCAGATAAAAATTTGGTGCCTGTAGCTTTAAAATCCTACAAGAAAAGTGTACCTGAAGTATGAGGTGTAACATTTTTTTTCAGAATACATAGTGTACTTTATGCCCTTTTTGCATGGAATTCTGTGAATGTAATTTAATTATTATGTAGTAGTTAAATGAAAAAATGCTTAAACTATAATCACACCAAATTTTAATTTATTCTAATCATTTGTAGCTGCTATTTTTAAATTTCAAATATTGGTGTAAGTTAACCTCGTGGTGCTAAAAATAACCTCCCAGTGCCCTTATTCAAATGAATTTAGTCACAATTTAGTGTTAACGTGACGTTGCCAAGTCGCTCTTAGAAATTAAACCTTGCATGTAATGTTTTTGTTAGGTAAACTGCGATGCGAAGTGCCGCTAAATATCACCCAGCCACCCACTTGACTAGCTGGTAGCATACTATAGCGTACGCACGTGGCAGTCACCATGCGCACGGAGGGCAAATGCGCTAAAATGGCCGTCCCTGGTTTAAAGAGTGCATGGCGGTCAAAGAACCTTCATTATGCTAACAAAATAAGGCGAAACTATTGCAATGACCACATCAACACAAAAGCTGCAGTATGCAGCAATGATCCAAGATGT
Organism: Tenodera sinensis; assembly: GCA_030765045.1. Classification (NCBI taxonomy): domain Eukaryota; kingdom Metazoa; phylum Arthropoda; class Insecta; order Mantodea; family Mantidae; genus Tenodera; species Tenodera sinensis. The sequence goes on along the minus strand of CM060964.1, from coordinate 45,878,427 downwards.
TACTTAAGGACGAAACTTAGTTTTATGTACTTGGAAGCTGTCGTCAAATTTTTGTGCGTTGACTTCGTAGAGAACGTATGAGGAGCCAGAGTCGCCAAAGGTGAAGCATACTGTAGGGTCGGTCATGGTGTGGGGATGTGCTGCAGGTGATAAAGTAGCTGATCTAGTGAGAATCAATAGAACACTAAGGAAAAAAGAATATCACAGGATACTGATAAAAAATGCAGTTCCCTCTGGCAAGAGACTTATTGATCGTGGGTTTGTTCTGCAGCAGGACAATGATCTCAAACATGCATCTAAATTGTGCAGAGGGTATGCCAATAAAAAGGAGAAATTTGGGGAACTGAAGAATATGATTTGGTCAAGTAAGTCACCTGACTTAAATCTCATTCCTCTCTTATGAGATGAACTTGACAGGGAGGTAAGAAAACTAGGCCATCTAAAGTTGAAGACCTATGAAATAATTTGCAGACTTGTTGGACTAAAATATCTGCAAAACACTACAGAATGACATGAGTTTGTGCAGCTGTTCAGAGGTAAAGGGTGGATACGTCGAAGAGGCTAAAATCTAAGCCCTATAGTATTTTATTGCTCTGTTTAGTTTTTAATATATATTTGTAAACTGAAATAAAGTATATACTGTTCTTCATAGGTGATCAATAACTTTTGAACAGTAGTGTATATATAAAGGTATCCCAGGTATTAATTCTGAGTTCATAAAGGGTGCACAGTGTTTGAATAGAATAACAAGATCTATTCACTTGTTGATCCACCAAGGTTTTCCATTTGGTCTATATAGTAGACAAAATGAAAGCTTACGATGTCATCCTGAAGTAGCCTGTATTAAGCACTATACAGACGGAGATATTTTTTCTACAAGAGATGACACATCTTGCTCCATTGACTTGTATATCATCTCACTCGGTGTGTGAAGGACCAGCTTAGCCAACGCAAGTGCAGTTGGTTCACAAAGGAAATTTACGCTACCCACAACTAATGACTGTCATAAATTCATCTCCACGTTTCATAAAAGTCAAACTTCTATCCCTGTCCTTGAAGACCAATAAGAAACTTGATTTTAAGGAAGTGACAGTTATACATCGACTCCAGTCTCAGTTGCCAAAATTTGGAATTCCAGTTCATTTCTGTTCCATTTGCTGCAAAGGTTGCAACTCTGCCAGAAAGGACTCAAAAGTAAGGGTCCGTGTTGTAAAACGATTATGAGGGTTCCTCGAAGGAGGCGGCCGAGCGGCACGTGCGTTGACTAAACAGATTCTACACTCACCCGTGCTAATGCCGTCACAACAGCGGTATCCCTAGAACCCTGGCGTGTGTCTGTTACCTGTACGACCCTGTGTGTAGCAACTCTTTGTGCAGTGGCGCACTGTAACTTTTCATATTGCGTTTTTGTAACTTGAGCACACTACAAGGATGTGTTGTACATATTTCATCTGCAGGCTACGTTTGAATGCAGAGTATTAATCCCATGTATGAAATATTTTTATTTCAGTGATTTAACAATGGAATTTCAATTTCCATGCTATTTTTTGTTATCTTAAACACAACGGTTAACATTTGATAAAGGTATTGCAAGTGGGAACCACACATAACTTGCTCTTCTGCGTTGTATAACTGCAAACCTTAAATTAGAATTGATACCGAAATTATATATTCAGAAAATATATAATTTCGAAAGACTTAAAAAAATATAATGGTCAGAATAATGATATTTTTTTATAAAAAGATGAATAGAGAAAACGAACGTAAAAAGGGGGTAGTCTCGCGAATTTAGAAAAAAAAAGACAGTCGAGTGTAATGGTTTCTGGTGGCGTCACTTTAGATCATAGGAAACAGAACTTTTGGCTGGTCAGTTGAGTGAGCGCATCGTAACTCTTTGGCGTGGAATATATTTAAAGTCAACGGAAGCAGATTTATGTTATAGTGAATCATATTTTTAGGTTTTTTAAAGACGGGCATAGTTTTATTTTACTACTTAATTGCTTTATAATCCGCATTGGTCGGCAACGCCTTAGTGCAAATAGCGAAAAGATTGGAAACATCTATTAAAAGACATTACCACCATAATTAGTCATCCCTTCTAAACGAAACCCACGCATACCCAGAGAGAGAAATCTCAGTGCTCTATCGGCGGCAAGGTGATGATTCAAAATAGTTTATAAAAATTAAGGGAGAACACTGAGTGAGATGGTTCCGCGGTAACGTGTGGGGCGTGCATTCGGGAGGATACGGGTTCGGTTCCTATAGACCACCCTCCCCGACCTTGGCTCTTTCGCAGTTTTTCTGGTCAGTAGGCGAATGCTAGGATGAACGATTTTCTTTCCATAATTTCCCTTTCATTCCGTTATGTTCTTTTCTTTCCGGTATGCCTCTAAGTTTCGTTGGGTAGAGTTTATAAAATAATAAACTGTTGTGATATTTTCACTTTTGATCTGTATGGAATATTTTGGATGTTAAGTTATTTTCGCATTGTCTATAAATTGAATGATTAATTCCGTCAAAACATAAACACCCTTAAGTGTGCAAAGTACTGATTTCATACCTATAAAAATATAGAAAATTCAGATTTCAGTCCCAGAGTTCCTTAATAAATGCAACTCGTGATAATAAAATTCTCTTGATAAATTGACAATCAGGCGTGTCATTACTTATGATAAAGGATCTCGATTTAGCGGCTTGACAGGATAGTGCTTTGAATGTATGCTTTAATAACATTCGAAAGTTAAGAAATAAGAATTTGGTCTCTCTTCTCAGTTCCAAACATGGTATTTTGGAGACTCTGAGAATATGTGCAAACACACATTTGTTTTAAAATCATATGCGACTACGGCCGCATGTGTCTTCAAAATTTATTATCTCTACACGTTTTATTGTCCTCAGTCCGACTGAACCTTTGCAGTATTATTCCAATGGCAGAGGATAAAGTGAGAAAGGCGGATAAAAAAGAGACGAAGCCCAGGACGATTTAGTGACGTCTTGCTTTGTTTGTCCCACTCCATCCTCTCGGTACCAGTTTGGTAGTCTCCATCCTGTTTTTGATACAAGGCTACTTTATGTTATTGCATTCATGATGCTGGACCTTCCCTTTCCTAAATCCCGTCCGTCTGTCTGTCTGCCTAGCCATCGCACGCCACTCAACCAACCATGCTCTTCCACTCATTTCTGTCTATCGAGATTCGGAACCTCAAGTTCAATTGGTGTTAATGAGTTGTATAAACCTCAGGTAAAGAAATACGTCAGTTCTGACATACATTTTATAGACCATTTCGCACGTGTATCCACCATCCAATCAGGGATAGCCAGCTTTGTTACTTTCTCTACTAGGGCAAATATTCTACTCGTCCCAAAATTTCGATGTTGAGGTCCCCTGAATTCAAAAAGAACATTTTTAGAAAAAAATGTGTGTGTGTGTGTGTGTGTGTGTGTGTGTGTGTGTGTGTGTGTGTGTGTGTGTGTGTGTGTGCATGCACGCGTGAACGCATAACGCAAAAATGAGGAGTCGGTTAAAAACCAAAGTTGGTATTTAAATTTAATATAGTTCCGAACATATCACTTTCTCAAAAATGGTTCCAACTAGTTTTATTAAAATACTGTATGATATTTCTATGACTAATGAAATGTACCTATATTTTTAATTTTCTGGATATAGCATATCTAGTCGTGTTTGCTCTTAATGACTTTTGCATAACAAGAACAAACTACAAAAAGTGTCAAGTTATGTCGAATTGCTTTTTTTTTTTTTTTTTTTTTTTTTTTTGTGGAGTGAACCACTTAATAGATATTCCTTGTTATTTGTGTGGATTTTGCATCACTTATATTTTTCTCAAATGGAAGAAGGTTATTATTCAAATTTTTACCTCTTGGCCGTGCAAAGAGAACGGAATTTCAAAGCCTTCATATAGCGACCTTCTTTAAAAGATTTGACTATCACTCAAAGCCTACCGTATTCCCACATTCCTTGTCGGTCTGGGTGGCTCAGTTGGTTAGACGCTGGCCTACTGATCCCAAGGTCGCGGGTTCAAACCCGGCCCAGGTCGATGGTTTTTAAGTGTGCTTAAAAACGACAGCTCCATGTCAGTAGCTTTACTGGCATGTAAAAGAACTCCTGCGGGACGAAATTCCGGCACACCGGCGACGCTGATGTGATTGACAGCGTCGTTAAACAACAAAATAATTTAATTTAATTTCCCACATTCCCGTTGCACCTACAAGAAAATTAGCGGTAAGGTAATTTCTGCAACTGTTTGTCTCGACTAACACGAAGAAGATAGTCCATATACGGATTTGCATAAAAAGGGTGCATGATTATGTTGGTAATGACAAATGTGGCCCACCCACTGCCAGCATGAGCTGGTCAACTAGTTACATTCGACGGGGAGCGCACTTCAGTGGATCTGAGCGGTTCTATTTAGCGAGTGCCATATTGATGGATGGTAAACAGTGAAGATGTGGAATAAGATTGCATACTATAAAATAAGTTTGAATGTTGGTATTCGTTGCCTCTCATATGTGTGCACTAACTCAACAGCTACAACTTGGGTTCAATATCAGCATTTATATGTAAGAATTTTAAGCTATTTCACTTTCTATTGCCACATATTTCCATTCTTTTTAACGTAGCTAATGAATGTATGGTGGTAAAAGTCAGATAAATACTTCAATGCTATTTTATGTCATTTGGATATGGCAGTGTTATAACATTAATTTTAAATGCAACAAATAGAAGTGTAGGGATTTCATAGTCCTCTGAAATGAAAAGAATTTTAAGAAAGCATTAGATACACATTGCCTTAACTGATTACAAATTACTTGTTTGCACTTATTCGCAAAGTAATTGCATCTCTCGTCTTCTTAGTCAAGGGAGTCGGTGCAAGAGTCAGGTATAAAGTGAGGGAACTACAGAGTGTCACACGGTTGCAATTAGACGGGCCACCAAAACGCACGGAAGCCACAAACGGGAGCTGAGATCTCTTTATTCCGGCGCCAGGCCCCGCTAAACACACCCCACCGTGGGTCCGGGGTCGCACAAGCGTCCCCCCGACGTAGGACAGCGGTTGCCCAAATGCCACCTAGATTAGCAGTTACAGTGGGCAAGCATCCGAGCCAGCAGCCCGGACCGCCGGCACCACTTGGCTGAAAGCACACCTTAAAGATCATAAGGAAATAGAATTAAGGGGAATTATGCAAAGGAAACCGTGGTGTGAAACTAAGCACCCCAGTATTCACCTAAGTGACAAGGGGAAGCCAGAGATTGCGCGGTCGCGGGGAATCCAACCCGGGACCTCCCGAATAGGAGCCAAAAACGTTGCCTCGGCGCCACCTCACTGGGTTATCGGGTTGGGAAAATAACCTCCCTCATATTTTCAAGAGTTAATTTGGAAAATAAAGCAGCAGGTACCATATAATTTGTCAATTAGCCCATTGAAGTCCTTTATTTGTTAATGCTCGTACAAGCATATACAGGCACTATGTTCGGGAGTTAACTGTTGTATTATTATTGTATTACATGCAGGGTAGAAAGCTTTACCATCCATCAATATGTCTGACAGCCGCAGGCGACAGCTCGCTTTCAGGGTAGCTATCCAAATGTATTTCATCATTTGTTCAGTAATGTTAATTTTGCAGTAATTGATACAGTTAGTTTTGTGTTTTTTACTTAGTATAGTTATTTAAAGCACATTGTTTTTAGTGGTATATTTTAAGTGAACATTGTCAATCCATCATGTTCACAAAACATCTATCTTCCGGTGTCATAACAGCTATCGCCGTTATACGATACCCAAATGCCACTGTTCTCTGTTCTCCCACATTTCTTGTCCCAAATCTCTGGATTTAATTGCTGTTACAACTCCTTCCATTAATAATTTAGGCAGTCTGTTGTCTGACATTAGGCCACCTCCGTAGCATAGTTGGTAGCGTGCTTGCCTCTGGCACGGAGGACCCGGGTTTGATCCCCGGTACCAGCATGGGGATCCCCCCCCCCCCCGGGACGTCTGGCACGGAGTGCACTCAACCTCGTTAGGTCCCGGAGGACCAATTGAGGAGCTACTTTATGGAGAAATAGCGGTCCCAGGTTGCGAAGACCGCATAACTGGCTGAGAGGTCTCGGGGCGCTGACCACGTCCCACCCTCCAGTACTGCACCCTACCAATGACGCCTGTAGTGAGCAGAGGTGGGGGACGTAGCGGCTGGGTGGCAAGCAAATGCCCTTCCTGGGCTGCAGCGCTATGGGTTTAGTTTTAGTTGTCTGGCATTCTTTTAACGTGTCCATACCAACATAATCTTTTTTGTTCATAAATACCTAAAACATCCAAATCTTCTCAACTCTCATAATTTCTTTCACGGTTTCATTTCGAATACCGATTTTCTATTTGACCTTCTCAAAACGAACATTTCAGTAGCTAAAATTTTACCGGTTTTCTTGTGTGATAATTACCAAACTTCTGATCCATATATGAGAATACTTTGTACAATAACTCTGTAAATCTGACATTTTATACTCTTTGTTATAGTTTTACCCCACCAAAATGAATTTAAGGGTTTATAGCTTTCCTGGTTGATTTTGGTGCCTAAATAAGTGCATTCCAAACAGGGTAAAGTTTCTTGGCCATCTGCAAATTTCGAGGGTTTCATTTCCTCTCGAATGTATGTGTAACTCGTTTTATTGAGATTTATTTGCAAAACTTATTTTTCATATTCTTCCTTTAATTTTACTGTCATGTATTTTATGTCCCTGTGATCTTGTGCTATGTTTACTTGATCATCTGCAAAATTTAATTAATGAATGTGTTTTGAATTTATATTCCCATTCTGTCATTTTCCTTTCCAGTGTCTTAATGCATGTTGGTGGTAGCCTTTAAATAGTATTGATATTGATGCTATCATTTTCTAATTAATAAGTGGTTCATCCAAACGATGAATACATTTTGCAAGGGAGCTCTATCGTATGTTTTTAGTAAGTCTACAAATAATAAATGTAATTTTCTACTCGTGGCTTTCTTTTTCTCTGTTAACTGTGATAAGCAGCGTATATTATATACACATGTTGTTCCTGCTCTGAATCCCGAATGCTCTTCCAGTTCCAAGTCTTCGTATTCCGATTATACCAAATATTTTAATGTGTCCATAAAAAAAAAAAAAAAAAAAAAAAAAAAAAAAAAAATCATAGCAAGGCAGAACTTCACAAGAAAAAGTAAACAGAACTGTACTCTCACAGTAATATGAATGTTTGTTGCTGCAGAAAGCAAAACTAAATAAATATTTAAATAAATAAATTAATAAACAAATAAATAAAGCAACATATTCTCCCTCTAACTCAAACTATAATTAGTTAATTCACCTTTACTAACCTATTGCTGATTATAGGAATGCATCAAGAGTATCGACAAAAATATAACACAGTTTTATTGGCATATGTCTGTCATATTCCTGTAAGCCATACACATAAATATATTTATCTCTAGTTTCTAAATATGATTAGTTGATTATAGCAAAACAGTAATTTATTTAATCATCGAGATGTTTAGCCTCACAAATGTATCACATAAATCATAAATTGCTGTATACAAACATATATAATACATTACATTCCGTTAGTTCTAACTAATATTTCTGTTTCCATTTGGTTTCCATTATGAGTTTTAAGTACCTATATAATACAAGTTTTCCTTGTGAGCACACATATATGACAAGTGTGTGTATGTGTGCAAAATTTAATTTTATTTTCTCCTTCCGCTTCTAAATCATATTTAGTGTCTCCAATCGCCAAATATTTAGGTTTAGATGTGTTGATGTTTAGTCCACATTTATTGTATTCTTCTAGTAATTTTCTAATCATATATAGTAGAGAAAGTAAAAATAAAACACTCTCTTTCTAAATCACTATGGAGAGGAGTGAAGCTACATCACAAAGACCATAGTGACCTACAAATTAACAGGTATTTACGTTCCATCAGTAAAGCCTCGTCAAGTAATTGAATCCGCACAGGCTAGGTGCTATGACAACAACATCAGCTTAATTTGTAATGTATACCTTTGTAAATGTGGCATGACAATAGCTGTGGTAACATTTTGTGCGCCCACACAGAAATAAAAGCACAGCTGTACAAATCTTAGCTCGACAGCCTGGATTCTTTAGTGAAATGAGAATGAGGAGTTACAGAACAAAGCCATGTACCGTTCCACAACCATTACAGGCATATAATCAACAGCGAAGCTGAGAAACGCGAGGTGTAAGCAGAAAAAGAAAAAGTAAATAGAAAAGCTGGCAAAGACGAGGCAGAGAGACAATCTACTTTTTGGAGACTACAGCACAGAGGTCAAACAAATGCCAACCAGAAAGTATGTCGTGAATTGGGAAGGATGAGGAATAGAGGTGACATTACGGGCTGAAAAAGTTCCTCAGATACTCATATCACAAAACACGGTGTTTTATTTATAATCAGGACTTACCATCTAGTCAGTTGCTTAACGAATTCAAACGAATTTAACTTTCTGATTGTAGAATAATAGCTCAACTATTGTTTTTGCATAAAGTCATGAATGACTTGGTACCCAGTGAAGAACTGTTTGACAGAATATATTTTAATGTCAGTGCTGCTAATTTTAGAAACCGCCAGCTGTTTCAATTTAGGACTCCGGAAACGTTATCCCATAAAAATTCTCCCGTTCTGACGTTATGTGCGAAATACAGTAAACTTTCAACTAAAATAGAGCTAGATTATAGCTTCCCTTACAAGCAGTTTAAGAAACAATTAAATGTGGAAATTATCTGTATGTGATTTTCAGCTATATCGCTTATCTGTAGGATCAGTATAACTTGCAATTCTAGTCTTACATATTCAACCCTGTTTGGTCCATATTTCGTTCAAATACTGCCAAAAATTTAAGCAGAAAATTTTAAGCAGGAGTTTAAATGTAGCCCACATGGCTAGTAAAACCTGCACTAGATCTTTAAAAATGGCGGAATCTAAAAAACTTCACTCCCAAGCGATGACTGAAGGTTTAGTGAACATTTATATCCCTATGGCTAAAAATGATCAATTTGATAATTTTTCGGTCATTTTTCAGTCCCAAGGTCCCTTAAAGGCGTTTGTGATGTTTAGAAATCCATCAAAATATCGCTGTTTCAATCGATGTGTTGCACTCACATGACTTTCTCTACTCACTCTTGTACGACCTAATCTTACATTCGCTTAGTCCTCTAACTTCATTTTAGTGGAGATAAACATTTGCAGCAATTATCATATTGTTCATTTTCTTGTAGGAGTAAGGGTAATACAGTGAAATTCCATTTTCTTTGCACGGCTAAGAGATAAAAAAGTGAATAACGGTCTTCCATTTGAGAAAAGTATAAGTGCTGTAAAACTCACACAGATAACAAGGAATATCTTCGAAATGGTTCACTCAAAAAAGAAATCATAACTTGTGTGTTTTATAGACACCTATGCACATTTCTTGAATAGTAAAATTTGGTCTATCGCTTACGGTTTAACAGTTACGTAAATATCATTGAGAGTAAACGGGACTATAGCCAGAAAATTCAAAATATACCTACATTTAATTTGTCATAAAAAGTCTTAAACATATGGCATTTCAATCAACATCGTTAGAGCCATTTTTGAGAAAAACCACAATTTTCGGAAACTTTCACATCTAATGGGAAGTTTAGAGTGCAGGATTTTTCTTCAAATTCTTCATGGGTCATCCTTAAAAGATATTAAATTAAAATATCAACTTTGGTTTTTAAACGACTATTCGTGTTTGAGCTATTCTGTTCACAGGCATAACACATGGACTTTTTTCTAAAAATGCTTTATTCAGGGGGCCTGAAAACATATTTCCGGTGAAATCTCGACATCGAAACTTTACTTCCCCTACTTGCTACACATAGCAAAATTTGTTCTGTTAGTAAGTTTTAATAAAAACGGTTCTCTTCAGTTAAGCTGGCCCCAATATTCAATTTTTGTTCCGATAGAGGAGAATAAAGCGCTTAAATTATTATGTGCAGAAAACAGCATAAAAGCGTGTCACTTCTCCTCTGGGATTCTATATTGAGAGGAAGGGACTAATTCGTTATAATGCCTCTTAAGCTTTGTAAATTAACGTAGCCTATCAGATGCCACTAAACTCTTAGAGCTGATTGAGTGTGCATGTGGGATTAAGCGGGATCGCCGTGGGGCTCATATAACATGCTTGACCCCTAAGCCAATGAGAGTTCGAGCAGAAGTGGACATCATGGGAACGCCAAATAACCAGTAAACCGCTTTTCTTTAATGGTCCTCGTGTTGCTCAGGTAATTCAGGGACCATAAACATAAGTGGCAATGCATACGAGCAATTTGCGTCGGCCAAATATTTATTATCCAAAATTAATTTAAAATTGCCTGTTTTCATGACTTCTAATAATGGATTATACCCGCAGTTTACCTCACCAAATAAAAGGAATACTTGTGGTACCAACCCTTGCTCATGGTTATTGGTCCAAAGGTCATAAAATCCAAAAGATCACTAAACGGACCAAAGCAAACAAATTCTCTTTCGGCATATAGTAACCGAGAAGTTTGAGCAAAAATAGAAATACTCTTCTTCTGTTTCACGGTCCAGGTCGTTTTAGCCTGTTCCGGCTCCAAAATCTTCGGACGACCTGGGTTTATATATCCTTGGGGTCTAACTATATGCTGTACGGGGATTCTTTCCAAGTGTCGTTTCAATTGATTCTATATTCTGTTATTGTTTTGTTTCATTCTTCTATTTTTTAACTTTTGTCTTGTTTTTTTATCCAGTCTTGTGTGTCCTGCTATGGGTATGAGGAATTTCATTTCAGCTGTCTGTATTTTCTTTTATTTTCCCCAGTCAATGTTTCAGACCCATATGTTATAGCAGGTATGGCCATTGCAAATTTTATTATTGAGTCTTTTCTGGTTTTACTTTTTAGAGTTCTCATTATGGGTATTGTTAAATTTATTTAGTTGTTTATTAATGTCTAATTCAGACCTTATGTTATTTCACATCCTAGGAAGAAACAGAATAGTTTACCTCACAAAAGAATCTTATGTGTTGTACTCACATGACTTTCTCTACTCTTGTACTAACCATTCTTACAAACTCTTATTCCTCTATCTTCTTTGTGTTAGTTGAGATAAACATTTGCACAAATTACTTTATTGCTGATTTTCTTGTAGGTACAAGGGGAATATGGGAATACAGTAGGCTTTGAGTGATAGTCAAATATTTTAAAGCAGGTCGCTATATGAAGGCTTTGAAATTCCGTTGTCTTTGCACTGCCAAGAGATAAAAAGGTGAATAACGAACTCCCATTTGAGAAAATTATAAATATTGTGAACTCACACAAATAACAAGAAACATCTCCAAATTGGTTCACTCCACAAAAAACGTATATGGATAGAACTTGTGTTTTAATGGGATCTACATTTATATATAGTAAGATTTGCTTTTGCTCTTAGAGTTTACAGTTTTGCAAGTTATCAAGCGTAAACAGGACTACATAGGCTATAGCCAGGAATTATCTTCAAAAGCTCATTGTCGTATCCTTGAAAAATGTTAAACTTAAACAGCAGCCTCGGTTTTTAACCGACTTTTCATTTTTGAGTTATGCTGTTCGCAGCAGACACGCGCACACGCGCACAAGCACGCACACAGACACACACGGTTGCACAGACTCACCCGGGTGCACACAGACGCACAAGGGCGCACACAGACGCACACGAGCACACATGGACGCACACGTACGCACACAGACACACACGGACAGAGGCGCAGTCACAGACACACACACACACACACACACACACACACACACACACACACACACACACACACACACACACACACACGGGCCTTTTTCTAAAACTGTTTTTTAATTTAGAAGGCCTCAAAACATATTTCCGGTGAAATCTCAATAACGAAATTTTGGGTCGAATACAATACTTCCCCTGCTTACTATACGCAGTTGAGAAAATTATAACTGTGTCTGCCAATTTAATGAAAACTACAGATCGGGCACATGATTAAAATGTATCGCCCAGCGGTTGCTGCTTTTGACTTTATATATTCTCTCCTGGAAGTGTCATTGTTAGATACTGTTGCCAGTTTGACTGATAATTTCATAGCTACAGTACACGTACGAACAACTGGTTCACAGTTATCTCCCGCGTACTAATACTTCTGGCTTCCTATGACGTGTTTTTTATTTCTTTAATATTTGCAAAAAGTCCTTATCTGTGTTCCACACCAGACCTGGGTAATTTAATGTCTTATTGGTTGACTTAAAGTGTGACACACACGCATTAGCCAATGAACAAAGTCAGCCCTAGGTGACCAGCCAAAGGGGAGGAGTACGGAAGCACTTCACATAAGTGGCCGGAAGGCATTTATGCAACGTAATTTCACATCAGTCTCTGAATGAGTACGTCTCCTATTGGCTTGATGCAAAAGTCTGGGACTCAGTTTTTAACATCCTATAACCGAGTAGACCATATCACATGGCAAATGAATGAAAAGAACCCAAATGAGTCTGGGATCCATAGAGTTTAAACTGCGATCCGAACTCGAGATTTTTTAATGTGAGGTAGACACGCTACCAGAAGGTGGGTTCTAGCACTCATATATTAACCTATGAACAAACATGGTGTCAGGTTTAGGAGCGAAGGAAAAGGGAAGGAGGAAGACAAACAGGAGAGTGATAGAACCATATAAAGAGTGGCCACATGGCGTGGCAGAGGCTTAATATTACCGTCGTGCACGATCTCATGCACTCGAATGTGTATTTCTGTGAAAGTGCATTCTCCTTGTTCGCATGCATTATATGTTTTAAACTCCACTGTACAGGGTTGATAACTCTGTAAGTCAAATTTCTTCTACAAAAGTAGAAACATCAGTGCGAAAGTGTCTTGGAAAATGCTTAAAAATGGGAAATCAAATATCAGTTTGAAAATGTTATATAAATCTTGGTTCATTAGTTTATTAAACAGTTTAAACTTCAGGTGGTACAAAGAACGCCTAAGAAAATCTGACTGCACTTAGCGTCTGTGACACATTACTTATCGTTATACAAAGCTCTGACCACTTGATTGGTTGCTTTAGGCCACAGTGCAAGGATGTGCCACTACTTTTGCTAAATAATCTTAAAAATAATCAAAACAAAGTATACAAAATGGCGTAGAAACGAAATACATGTTTACGCTTTCGACCGTATTGTCTAGAAGAGAAAGAGGTAGTGAGTGCATTTAGTTTGTCATTCAGACCTCTTATTATGATTGGTAGCCACACGCTATAACTTATGTGGAGGACAAGCCTTGGAAGGGGTAAAAATCTATGAGGAAAACTTGATGAGCGCCCAGGTTAGCGAAACGTATAATGTATATGCATGAGAACGTTCTCATGGGATGCAAATTAAAGCTTGAATGGTACTCACTAAATACATAGCAAGGCAGACTTTGATAAGAAAAAAGTAAATTGGTTAATTTACCATTGCCCATTATCATAGGACTACAATAGGAATATGTATAGGCATAAACATTACACAACTTTATTGCCATAATTCGTGTTGTCATTTTCATGTAAACCATCTCATAAATATATTCATTTCTAGTTTTATAAACATAATTATAATCTTCGCAAAAGTTAAAGGCATATGAAGGCGGGGCGTACTGCGGACTCCAGCGAATCCTACGTTTGCCCCTCCTACCAGTGCTGCCGAATGTGGTGCATGCACCTCACACAACCTTATGTACAGACCGTCTGCCGGTACACGCACTACGCTTGGCAACAGCGCTCTACTTGAGCATTGGCCAGCGTTCACATGCCTTTAACTTTTGCGAGCGGTATAGTCAATTGTAACAAAAGGTGTTTAACCACAGAGATGTTTATCCTCACAAATGTAGACTGGCATGTAAAAGAACTCCTGTGGGACAAAATTCCGGCACACCGCCGACGCTGATGTGATTCTGGCAATTGATAGCGTCGTTAAAAAACAAAATGTTTCTTACAAATGTATCATAAATATAAATGACTATATACAAACATATATAAATTGTTATATTCCTAGTTTTACTTAATATTGCGGTTTCCATTTGGTTTCAATTATCGGCGGTTTGAAGCATCTATATAATACAAGTTTTCCTCGCTAGCAACAACAGACATATGACAAGTTTCCTGTGTGTGCCCGTGCGCGTGTGATTCTAAATATGCATCACTGGATCTTTTCAGAAAGAGCAAATGCACTAACCTCTCCTCTTTCCCCCTTTATTGCTGTGTTATCAAGCCGCCATGCTCTGTGATAGGTAAGGTGAAGAACAAGCTTTAAAAGACCCAAGGAAATGATACAAAATCAGTCCAAGATTTTCTTTGGCGCTGTTTGTACATTTAAATCAAACAAGAGCCTATTTTTTCCTACCTCATTAAATCTGCTAATGGTATGCATTTTTACCCGACTTCCTGTCACGCATCACGGATAGTTTATATTGTAGTAATATACGCTCGATGATATAAAAAGTACAATTGTAAACCAGATGAGAATTACAAGTTTTATTTAGGGTAACAGGATTGGAGTTTTAATTAATATTTTGATCATCCTAGTTAAAAAAATACAACCCGCTAACGAATGACCAGGGCTTTAATGAGCAACTATTTTACGCTTGCTGGTGAACTAATACAAAAAATCCTACTAATTTGTCTGGCACAGATATTATGTTTTGTCACAACTTGGACATCATCAACTGTTGTGTAGTTGAAATTTGAGCACGGTATTCGCGGTCTAGCAGTGAGGTGGGTGAAGTTCCCGGGTTCACTAATAAACATGCCCAATAAGGGCACATCCGAGATGGTTGTGAAAAACAGTATTGTCATAAAAACGACCAAATCCAATCCAATTACTTTTTTCTCCCAATACTGAATGCACAACAAAACAGTTCTCTTTTACTGACGTTAACACAGCCTGCAGTTTTTCGTGATATTGCAACTCACAACTGTTTTCTTCTAGTAATTTTAACTCACACCTTTCTGTCTCACAAACCGCTGACTTTGAGGTTACAATCACTCAATACTCCTTAACAGCTTCGCCATCTTCCTTTCGAAGCTATCGTACACACGCAGCTAACACACACACACATACACACACACACACACACACACACACACAGACACACACACAGACACACACACAGACACACACACACACTAAAGCTAACAAACTCGAAACCCTTTGTATTGCCGCTCTGATTGTTGTCACGCGTTCAGAAGTAGTGGCGCGTGGCAGCCAGACCTCGAGCGCCTTCGATGCACGTAGCTGTGAGGCAGCCCGGCCCGGCCCCGAGCCCTTGTTGTGTTGCCATTGCCATCGCTGCCGTCGACCGCTGTCACAGTATTTTGATATCATCATCATCATCATTATTATCATCATTATTATTAGTATTAGTATTATTAGTATTATTAGTATTAGTATTAGTAGTGTTAGCGTTAGCCTCAGCCTCAGCCTCAGTCTTAGTCTTAGTCTTGGCAGTATTGGTAGTATTGGTGTTACTATTACTATTCTTACTATTCTTATTCTTGTTGTTATTTTGTTGTCATTGTTGTTATTGCTGTTGTTATTGTTGTTATTATTGTTATCATTGTTATTATTATTGTTGTTATTGTTATTATTATTACTATTGTTGTTGTTATTGTTATTGTTATTATTATTGTTGTTATTATTTATTGTTGGTTGACGCAGCCCACAGCAGCGGTAAGAGAACAAAGGACGGTGTTGGCCGGATTGGCCCCCCATTGGCGCGGGGGTAAGGGTGCTGAAGGTGAACTTCCCAACAGCATTCACGCGAGCAAACACTTAATTAACAACAGCAAACGGCAGCACAAAGAGTGTTCCAGAGCATTCGAGGAATGTCCGGCGCCGAGTTGTTTGTAGACGTTTAAGAAAGATCTGGCTACGTCGTCGCCGGTATAAAAACTTGCGGAACGCGTGAGGGCAGACAGTTTTAGAATGGGCCTGTGTGTCAGTGAGATGGCCTCTGAAGAGTTTGCCCAGCTACGAAAGAGCTAATAAATCAAAGGAAGAGATATGAACTGGAAAAACCAAACGGCAACACAACAAATTTCATTCTGAAAATATTGCTAAGTAAAGCAGATCGTGATTTTGAAGTTCCATAGCAAATATTTGAAAACAGTTTGTAGCCTACTGCTGGTATGAGAAGTTACTACTTGCAGGAACTTAGTCGCACAAGAGACTCAAATGAATCGTTACAGCATCTTAACTTGTACAACAAATACATAAGTATATGACTTGTACACACGTTAGTTCAGCGGTGCTCAAGTGCAGGCAGGAAAGGGGAGATTGAAATCACCTCCTTCCACCCGCTGGGATAGAATGGTACATTTATCCGTGGTTTCTGAGTTCCAGTGGCGGCACTGCGGTGTCGGTTTTACGTACAGGAAATCAACAGCGTACACATTCATACTCTCCTCCTGTTTAACTCACCTGATGTTTCTGAGGCTTACTGTTTGTGCACGATTTACGTTTCAGAAGATCTTCAACATTTGGTGCAAAGGATGAGCTGCACAGTCTCAAAAAATAAGCAAGTTCACTTATCTTGCTGTGATACACACTTTTAAAATGTTTGTCGCAGATATAAATGGAGCAAAGACCTTCACTAAACTAGATGCAAACAGGCGTAATGTGGGATACTCACACCAGGGCAGAGACTTAAATAATTTCCATCCTTTCTCTGAGCATTTTACGGTCGTGGAATTCTGCAATGCAAGTAGTTTCATATTTTGTAGCTCGTGTGGAGTCTCATTACTTACAAACTTCAAAGCAGTGCAAAATAATTGGAATTTGATTTCAATTGTGTTTAGGTTTTCAAATTGTGAAGAGACTGTTGGTTCAAAATTTCATGCATTTTTTTTTCTAGGAGAAAAACGTTTATAGTGAACACCGAACGTAAACAAGGACATTCTAAAATTCTTTGTATAGCCGACATCTAACTAACGTAATATTTTACATTCTTATTGCTTTATTTCTCATGTTCAAACCCTAAAATAGCAATACGCAGTACATGGATCAACGTACGGATATATTTCATTTTGGTTTAACTTCCTTTAGTAATCAGTATAGATTTCCTTTATCCAAAAAAGACTCGTGCCACTCAAATAGAAGTATATGCTATACTCTATCTCACGCAATTTTAACACTGAAATGTGTGGTCAATCTGTGTTTTATTTTATGGGTCTATAGATAAAATTGTCCTGAACGGTGGTCGAACCACATGCATGTGATTTAATATGTTCCCGTAACGTGTTAAACGCAAAACTGAAGTAATTTATGCTAGTAACCAGATCGAAAAGGATATTAATTTAAAGGCATGGCGTGTTCTATATGCAATTATGTAAATATGCGGATACAATTCTTAGCCTTAAATTACACCATTACGCTAAAGGATATTATTACCCATATAACGCCTTCAGATGCATCTTATTTTTCCATCTCTCATGACGGCGTTATCGGAATTGCGTGCATGAAACCGCACTATATTATTTCTAAGTATTAACCTTTCAGAAAACCCGTTCTCTGCGGATTCCAAGAAATGTTAGCCTTTAGTGGCTATGAGTACAGGCTTGCATACTGTTTATAAAGAAATCTGATTAACTGAGGAGCCTGATGGATTAAGGGATTAAATCTGAGATATAAAGATATACATTAACAGAAATTAGACTCATAAATTCAAAATATGGGCTTACGTTATAGAACTTCACGTGTCACCTTTCATCATCATCGTCGTCGTCATCGTCGTCGTCATCGTCGTCGTCATCGTCATCGTCATTGTCATCGTCGTCATCGTCGTCGTCGTCGTCGTCATCCTCGTCGTCATCGTCATCGTGAACATCATCACCATCACCATCTTCTTCCTCTTCTTCCTCTTCTTCCTCTTCTTCCTCTCCTCTTCCATCTCTTCCTCTTCCTCTTCCATCTCTTCCTCTTCCTCTTCCATCTCTTCCTCTTCCTCTTCCATCTCTTCCTCTTCTTCCTCCTCTTCCTTTTCTTCCTCCTCCTCTTCCTCTTCCTCCTACTCCTCCTCTTCTTCGTCCTCCTCTTCTTCTTCGTCCTCCTCTGCTTCTTCATCCTCTTCTTCCTCATCCTCTTCTTCCTCATCCTCTTCTTCCTCCTCCTCTTCTTCTTCCTCCTCCTCTTCTTCTGCCTCTTCTTCTTCCTCCTCTTCTACTTCCTCCTCTTCTTCTTCCTCCTCTTCTTCTTCCTCCTCTTCTTCCTCCTCTTCTTCTTCCTCCACCTTTTCTTCTTCCACCTTTTCTTCTTCTTTCTCTTCTTCCACATCTTCTTTCTCCTCTTCTTCTTCGCTTTCGGTAAGGTAAATAACAATGACAAAACGGCAAATCCACTCCAGTAACTGTTCTATCACTTTATTTTTCTTCTAAGCTTCAGCACAAATACAGAGTTCTCTTCCACTGACATCTTTTTTGATCTTACAACTCACGACTGTTTCCTTCTCGTAGCCCTGAGTCAGTCCTTTCACTGTCTTTCTTCACTTTCTCTGTCTCTCATACACTAACTCCGACGATACAAGCACTCGACGCTCGTTAAAACTGCTTCACTTACACGCAACGTACCTTTCACGATGGCAATACCCCACAAACAGCTGTCTCGCACTGACTGACACTGACCGACACATGTCTGTAACTCTAACTCATTCTGTCTTTGCCTCGCCGCCTAATATATAACGGGGACGACGTAACACGTATCTTTCGCAAACTTCTACAAACAAGCCGGCCGATGGACACTTCTCGGAAAATCTGTAGAAAAACCCCTTTTGGTTCTGCCGCTCTGATGCCACGTGTTTGCTCGCATGAGTGGTGTGAGGAGCCTTTGATACGCGCCGTGCCCTTTGTTGTTAGTCACGTATACACAAACAGTCGCGTGAGGCAACATCAACTTGAGCGCCTTTGTTTGCTCTCTGGCCTGGTATGTGGTGGGAAGTAGCTCAGCTCTGACCCAGCTTTGTTGAGCACCGCGCCCGGTGTCACACTACGTTTACCTATATGGTACTCAGTCAAAGTCGTTAGAGCCAGTTTTTAGAAAATCAAAGCTTCCGAAAAAAATGTCCCGTTGTAAAGTATTGTTTGAGATAATATCTTCATTTAGTATCATTGAAATATGCGGAACTTAAATACCAAGTATGGTATTTGTCTGTCTTTGAGATATGCTGTTCACAGACACATACCCCGATCTTTCTTCAATGTGATTTTAGATTCAGGGGACCTCAAAACAGGTATTTCTGGTAAAATATCGGTATCCAAATGTTGGATTGAATGTAATACCTTCTCTATCCATTGTGTACGTGGTAGAAAAAGTAAAACTAGTTTATGTTTATGAAACTCAAGTACTCACACATGCAGCGAGTAACATGCGCTGCGGTCCCATCCTGCAGGAACAACATGCTACAACATGAAGCAAATCGCACGGCGTCGTCCTCGTTCACGTTCTACAGTTCTGTCCATGCTGTGGCGTGAGATTTTAGTAATGATTGCAATTTAACCGTCTAGGTAGGAGACACGGGTCAATGAGGTAATCGTCAGCTACACCTGCTCACACTATCACCCTACCTGCTTTGTGTTTTGAATGCACCATTGGGACTAAATTCACTCCAAAACATACAAATTACAGATTGCGATGACTTCATTGCACCGTAATGGTGCTCACGAGGGAGTTAGCGCAAGTTGCAATCGCAGTTGCCAATACGATTTGATTTGTATGAATATATTTGAGGTGTTGATCACAAATGTGTATAAAATAAGTTCCATCGCCTATAACACTGTAAAGTGTAAGCTAAGAAGATTCAATATTCCGTTCACAATGGATCATACTTAACATGATATCACGACTGTAGTAGCTTTAGTCATCGTAAACAGTTTCTCTCTAGCTAATGGAGTTATTTGCAGTGTATACTAATCACGACACTATTTCCTGACGCAATTCATTCAACATGTGCATAGCTTGCACGTTAGTTCTTGACGAATGCCCTTCAGCGAAGATCCAGTGTGCTAGCCTACCCTTAGTAAACGCGTCAGCAAATAGTTTGTCACGATGGTACAGTTGACCGCAAAGTTTTGAGTAGTACAGATTCATGTCATTGCCAGTGTTTTAACAGCAGATAATGAAAATGACGCAATTCAGGCAAAGAAGACCAGGGAGAAATGATGGGAACACAATAAACACCAACAAATTAAGTGGAAACAGTTACAGAGATTGACAGAGTAGTACATGTGGCTGACATCAATGGAAGTGTTATAATTTGCTTTGTAGTTGCTGTACTTCTGGAGCGCAGAAACAAGAGAACGAGGTACTGCATGCCCAGGACAAGAAGGCAAGTCTTAGGAATGTGTAGCGTAATCATTTTGTGCTTCTCGCACGGTGTTTATGCCTAGTTTCCGAGTATGACAAGGATGCTAGGCTCGTTTAAAATACACAATGTTGTCACATAACTCACCTATAGCTAGAAATATGCACTCTCATACACTCATTTCCTAGTAAACAGGTCTGCTACCGGAGTAGATATACAGTTCAAGTCCCCTCTGCCCTTCATTCCCCTCTAGTCTTCTTGTCGTGGGCATACAGTACACAGCATCTGACAATCCTTTCTGCTTCTGTGTGTCGGTGTTTCCATGAAGGTAAGTGACTCGCTTCTAACCTCTCATTTAAAAGTTTCACCTACACGCGGAGTCTCTTCTGGTTGATTCGCTCGGTACATGTGAAAGAACACATATCGATGCTAGCCGACCTCAAAACATGGAGTATACAGTCAAGACTATTCCTCCTGGGTGCACATCTTTTGTTCAGCTACTTGATGTGCTACTCTTCCGACAGTTGAAGGCGATGCTGAAGCGGAGTGAAGATCACAGTATCCTAAACGACTATCAGTTCACACCATCGCTGAGGGATTCAATTTCATTGCTGATGTATTGTACACAATCAGTTCTGTTCTCCAGTCTTCGCAGACTTTGTCCGGTACTCCTGGACTTGAGCTGGATATGATGTCTTCTGACCAGAGAGGTTTCAACACCTTCCGAAGGTATTTTTGATGTCCAAAAGCAGTGTGACTGGGAAGACTGCTTAATGCAGTTAATGAAGGCATTCACGAAGTACTCCAACTGCGATAAGCAGCATTTGTTTTCAGCACTTTATTCACTGTGGACATGTTTCATCCTTGTAATCTTTTGCCAAGAGCTACCAACAACTAATTTTTTGAACTCGGTGAGTGAACATGCCAATATTGTAAAGTGAGGCGCCGTTATCAATGGGAAACGGGAAACACTGTATGTATATTTGTTCAGTACATGTGAAACTCCTACATGCAAACCACAGCTTGCTGGCAATTTCGATAGATTGCAAAGAGATCTAGTGTCCTTAAAAACAGCACCTTATGGAAAAACAGAAAATTCTCTAAATCTGGCCCTATGTGTCTGTGAACAACATAATTCACAAATGAAAAGTTGGAAAAACATCAAACTTGGTATTTAAGTTCAGTATTTTCCTAAGATATAGATTATTTGAAAAAGTTTTTCGATATATTTGATATTCTCAAAAAATATGTTTATTAGAACACTATTTACGACGTTTATATGACAACAAAGAGTAAACCTTGAATTTACGGAATAGCCTGCATGTGTATTTTTACTCCGTAAAACCGACTTTCGCGCGAAAACTGGAGCGTACATGCGCGTCGAATCCCAGCATGCCTTGCGCATAAAATGATGCCATATGCATTGGTAGCGTTGCAGTTTGATGTTCACAGTGTCGGTTAAAATTGTTTAAAACAATCGATGGGCCCGTCAAGTGTGAAATATGGTCTGTGATTCGGTTTTTTACAGCAAGCAACGTTTCAGCAGCGGACAGATTAGTGAAGTGTGTGGTCATCATTGATCAGGCTGGCCATCAATGATCACAGAAGATTTAGTCGATGCCGTGGATGAAAGGATCCGTGAAGGTCGGCGATTGACAATTTACACTGGTTATCCAACGACCAGTTATCTTCAGAGGCGGCAGACATCTTTGACGTCGGCATGCAAAGGCTTGTTGAGCTTTATGACAAATGTTTAAAAACAAATATGGCAACTATATAGAAAAATACTGAAAGATACACGAATGAAATAAAACAACCGTTTTGCAACTATCTATGGTGGTTCTATACGAATAAAACATCGGACCTTACTTTTAAAATTGCCCTCGTCAAACCTATATCGTTCATCTATTTGGAGACAGAAAGAGAGCGAGAGAGAGAGACAGAGAGAGAGAGAGAGAGAGAAAGGAGGGAGGAAGGAACGAAGGAAGGAACGAATTCTTAACCGCTTGTTCGAGGTTTGAACCCAGTGTCACTAGAATGAGCACCGATCACGCTATTAACTGCGATATTACTGTAACTGTTGGTCTGCCATCCCAGGTATACGTTTTTCTTTTTCTTTTTGTAAAACACACACACACACACACACACACACACACACACACACACACACACACACACACACACACACACACACACACTGAAACTAAAATCTGACGCCTAAAATCTAAAATCTCACTTCTCCTGCTCGTTGCCTCGCCTCCTTATATAGCGAGTATGATGTAACTCGGACCTTTCTGGAACATACAACAATACGCTGGTCGCCGAACACTTCTCGGCAATACCGAAGACACCTTCTGGTCCTGCCGTTCAACAGTCGCGCGAGTCAGCCTGACCTCAGGTGCCTTTGTTGTACGTACCGCCATTGCTGTGAGGCAGTCCGGCCCCAAGCCTTTGCTGTTGCCGTTGCCGCCGACCGGCGTCACACTACTTACATTATTAGCAGTAATAGCCAATTATTTATGTATCTCTAGGCATTACATTTTATCGTTTTAGTACATATCCTTGTGCAATATTTAGTTCAGAACTTTAGTGCATATTTCCATGTGCATTTAAGAGGATTTAGCTCCATATAGAACTTCGGTCTGGGGGACAGAATCTTTCACGTTATGTGCTTTGCGGTTACAGCATCGGAATCAAAAGACTTGTGATGATATTGATTTTAACTTTGACGGAAGTAAAACCCGACGGAGAACAAATTATTTATGCATTCTAGACATAAAGGACGTGACCTCTCTCACGCCCGATGCCCCTACTCCACCAAATCCTATTTTCGGAAAGCTCCAGACCAGATAATGTTATCACCATCACTTGCTGGTACCGTGCTAACACGCTACCCTTGGTTACCATGCTCAACAAATGTGATTTCGATAGCTCGAAAATCTATAAGGATACCTATCTTGAAATTTGGTGCACCTACCGGATGGCAGGAGATGCTCAGAAGCGCTGATTCAGTTGCCCATTGCACTTGAATAGCTTTCTAGGTTTTAATGAATTCCCTCTCCGTGGGAAGTCGACTTTTTCCAACCATTCTGCTCTACATTTACTATGATTGCATCTTGTATATGGCACATGTGCTGTATGTTCAATCGACCGCATGAAATAGTGCAGTGGTTTATGTCGGTAAAGAAACACTAAACCATTCCTTACCTGGTTCTAGCATTCTTTGTTTAACTCTCCCCTTTGTCTTCGCTTCTGAGCCTGGAACCGACCTGTGTTTATAGTATAACATAATAACAATTCGGCGAATCCCACTTCTGACACCATAAGATAAGCCTACAAAATCAGTTCTATCACTTTATTTACCCCCAAAGCTTCTGCATACTGATGTAACACAGTCTACAGTTTTTCGTGATATTACTACTCCTAACAGTTTTCTTCTCGTAGCCTTGACACAGTCCTCGCGCTGTTTCTTTACTTTCTCTGTCTCTCATACACCAACTCCGACGATACAATCACTCAAAGCTCGTTAAGACGTTTTCACTTCGAGGCGACGTACCTTTCAAGACAACAGTACCACACTCACACACAAGTGCACACACAGCTGTCTCGCACTCACTGGCACACTGACCAACTCATGTGCGTAACTCGTCTTCTGCTGTTTCCTGGCTTCCTTATATATCGGGGATGACGTCACACGATCCATTCTGGAACTTCTACAAACACGCCGACTGCCGTACAGATGTCAAAGACTCTGGAAAATCTTTTATGTTGCCGCTTGATTGTTGTTAGTCATGTGTTTGCTCGCTGAGTGGTGTGGATAAGCTTGACGGTGGTCGGCTTTGTTTGCTCGCCGGCCTGCTATGTGGTGTTCTGGAACCTCCAAACATACGCGGCCGCCGGACACTTCGTGAATAATCTCGAAAACCCTTTGACATGCTGCGCTCATCATCACGTGTTTACAAATAGCCGCGCGAGGCAGCCTGACCTTGAGCGCTTTTGTTACGCGCCGCGTCTGGTATTTCGTGTGAGCAAAGGATGGACGGGTCAAGCTATGACCCCGTCCATCCTTTGTTATACGCCGCGGTAAGCGCCACGCTAATTATAACCACCTCTTCTATTACTAATTTTCTTTTAAATGATAATTTATTTAGTTGATCCATAATTTCGGTGTCACTTTTTTGAAATGAGAAATCGTTATTCGTTTTTTTTTCTGTTGGCCCAGCGACATTTCAAAGCCATCACTTAGGAACCGGCTCTTAAAAGGTTTGACTATCGTTTAAGCCTACTGTATTCCCCTATTCCCATTGTACCTGCAAAGTATTTAATAAAATCTTTTCTATAAAGATTTGTTTTCATTAAAATGAACTGATTAGAAGAATAAGGCTTTTAAAGAATAGTTTGTAGATGAAAAGGAAGTAAAGGAAGTCATGAGAGTGCAAGACATCAGAGGAATTTGGGAAATAATCAGCAGACTTTTCGGGAGTTTAACGGTTCCTTCAGCCTTCAGTTGTTCTCTATAAAATATGTTTGTCGTCTGGGTAACTTAAACAGTGTTGCTAGGCGTATTTTTAGCTTCCTGAAAGGCATGGAAGTAGAAAATAAAAAGAATATGCGAAGAAAATGAAGAAGTGTGTAAGAGTGAAGTACTAAACTGGAGGTTGGCTCACTCAACAGCTCGCTAATGCATTCTCCCCTTGTACTCAAAAGTCCTCGAGATCCCGAGTCACTATGCAGATGTACACTGGAATGTTATGTTTCCCTTCACACAAATGTTTGGATGTCTTCTGGGGAGTGTTCATAGTTATAGCCTTTGCTTCATATCCATCGTTTGTCTGTAGTTTGTTTAGAGTATTTTGGAGCGATTTAGAGCAGATGCCAAGAAAGGGTGGTACTGAAACGTTTACTTTTCCCTTAGCGTGGGAAACCAGTCCCGGTTTATTCACTTCATATTAGCCAGAGTTGCCAGATTGGGCGAAAAGTAGCTGATTTGATTGCGGCAACGAAGTTTCATGACTGGGCTACTTGCGACTTTTTGGGCTACTCAAACTGGGCTACTTTTGGGCTAACTATGATTTCATGAAGTTATAAAGGGTAAAGGGTACAGACACCTCGCTCACTTCAATCTACACAGATATATTGTGGCTACAACCCCCCAGGAGGCAGGAATGAAATGAGTGAACCAAAGTTGACACACAGGGTCGCAGCTAGACAGGCCACAGAGATGCACGGAGGTCCCTAACAAGTGAAGGCCGGCAAGAAGCCACCTAGCGCCGAAAACAGCAGTTACCATGCGCAATCATCTGTACCATTTACCCGGCACTGCCAACACTACACGCCTGAAAGTACACCTGAAAGATGATAAAGAAGTGGAATGAAGGAAAATGATGGAAAGGAAACCGTGGTATGAAATAATGCGCCCCAGTTCATGAGGTTATAGAATAACGCTTTCATCGGTTTTTGCTAAGTTGGTGGAGTATTTAGTAGGTATTCTATAACATGACACTGTAGTTTGTACCCCATGTTTAACAGCACGCAGGAGTTAGGGCAAGAAGAAGATAATGTAGTTTCCTATATTCTCTGACGGGAAGGGGAAAGTCCCTATTTTTCAGGCCATGTATCCAAGCTATGGACAAGTATAAATAAATATAGATTCTATCATGAAAGTCTGCGGGAGCTAACCTGGCACTTCACAGCTAGCTGATTCAGTCACCTGAGAATGAAGTCTTTCATTGTTATCATCATCATAATCATAATCATAATCATCAT
Source organism: Tenodera sinensis (assembly GCA_030765045.1). Classification (NCBI taxonomy): domain Eukaryota; kingdom Metazoa; phylum Arthropoda; class Insecta; order Mantodea; family Mantidae; genus Tenodera; species Tenodera sinensis. Next base: position 45,852,278 of record CM060964.1, on the reverse strand, counting down.
CATCATCATCATCATCATCATCATCATCATCATCATCAAGAGGAGGCGTTGTTAGAGACACTTTGCTGGTACAGTGGAATCCCGATAACTTGACTCTCGATAGCTAGACATTCCGTGTAACTCGACAACCTCTTTTATTTTTTTATTTTATTCTTTATCATTAAACTTGTTTGATTTCTATAATCTATTACACGATATATTACAGCTGAGTTTTAATGACTGTACGTGTAGAAGCTACCACAACCTCCCTTACAGTGACAAAAGGACTGACCACGTGTTGACCTTCGACATCTAGTCAGAACATAAGCAACTGCCAGACCATTGTCACGAAACCAAAGCCTGCCACTAGTAATTTGGATATATAGTACAAACACTTGTTAGGAAGGTTTGAAGGTTTATTGCTTTAACCAGTACAAAGGTATTTTTAGACGTGACAAATCGCCACGTGTATAAAATACCTTTGTACGCTTTAAGCTAAACTGTAACATATTTCTGGTAGCTTCCAAGATGTCAGGCTTACTGTTAGTGTTGTGTTGTGTTGTGATGTGCCAGTGAAAATGTCAACCGAGAAGAAAAGACAATTTAACATGACAATGGAAATTAAATTGGATGTGTTAAAGAGACCGGACAAAGGGGAACATATTAGTACGTAATACATTTTAGAATATGTTATACTTTTGTTTCCTGCATTGTGCTAGAATATGTATTTATGTAACTTGGAGTGTTATGTTATGAGTTGTGAATAACAGACCCCTTATTCCATAAAACTCGACATTTCGGTAACTCGACAACCTCTCAGTTCACATTAGGTCGAGTTCTGGGGATTCCACTGTAAAACCTGAGTTCAAATTTATTATTTGTGTATTTATTTAATAAACTGTCAAAATAAATGTATAGTTGGAGTATTGTTCGCTACTGGTAAATATTGCATACTTTTTAATGTCTCATTCACATTTTTGCCTAAGAAAATGGTACAATTAACAGTTATTAATTTATTAGTGTACGCAATTTTTTGGGCTATTTCAGTTGGATTTCACTACTTTTCGGCCAATGTTCGCCACTTTTGAGTTTAAAAATCTGGTAACCCTATTATTAGCTTTCCAACAGCGAGTGCGGCTCAGCAGAATTTATTATTCCAGCTAAACTTTTCAAAATACCTTCTGTATCATTATAGATCCATAACGTTGGATAAATAAAACTCCCCTGAGAAAACTTTGATCTGGTTTACAGACGGCTCAAAGGATGGCTCAGGAACTGGAGTATACGGATTAAGACATATACGTAAAAGGATATTTTCCTTTGGGTGGGTACTGCCTTTGAAACAGAAATACAAGGTGCCCCAAAAAACACCGACAAGCTTAGTTTGTTGTACCGGGTCGCAAACTGATTGGTTTTCAAGAAGGAACCCCTACCCGAAAATTCATGATTTGGCGCTGGAGAGCTTCGAAATTTGAGAACGAATGGCTGTGACAAGTTTGTTAACATTTGTTTCGGCAAGTGTGTAAACCTTTAGCCATCTGTGTACTGCGGATGAGCAGCCTGAGCCTAATGAGGTTCCTGCGATGCGCTACATTCCTCCATAGAGTTCTTGGTGCGCATCCTACCGCGCCGCTTGTGTAATTTGCAGTACAATAACGTTTTAACAGCACTTCGACACGTGCCAGTACACAGCTGCTCAAATGGCCGACATGACCTCCAGCATGATTTGAATGTAAATGTGCGGAATCACCTCAACGTCGTATTTTCAAATCGATGGATTGGTAGAGTTAGACCAGTTCCATGGCCAGCACGGCCGCCAGATCTGACACCTCTCGACTGTTACCCGTTGGGTTGTATGAAGACTATGGTGTTTGGCACTCCTATAACTTTAGCGGAAGATCTTATTGCTCGAGACCATGGAGCGATTGAAAAACTTTAAAGACATGTTATGTATATGTTATTATTCAATGCATACGTGAAAGCATAAAGAGAGCTTCTCAGATATCCAGCCTACACTGAAGGGTCTAAGTAGCCATAAGGTGACATGTGCTTCTTTTTCCAATGGCGCTACAGCCCGAAGCGGGCCTGGGCCTTCTTCATCCGAGACCTGCAGTCATCTCTATCCAAGGCTATCTGTTGCCAATTTTTGCCTTTAGGAGCTGATAACTATACTCTTTAACTGAATCCATCCACCTTTTCCTAGATTTACCTATCGGTCACTTTCCAAACATCACTACTGCCATCACTTTCTTAGGTATGTGTCCTTCATACATCCTTTGTGCATGCCCTGCCCACTGTAGTCTTTTTAATTTGGCTACAGTGGGCAGTTCCGGTTCTTGAAAAGGTCATATATTTCCTTGTTGTGCCTCATTCTCCATACTCCATTCTCATTTACAGGTCCATAAATTCTACTTAAGACCTTTCTTTCAAATATATTAATCGTTCTTGCGACCATCTTCGTCATGGTCGAAGCTTCACATCCGTAAATAACTATGAGTCGTATGCATGTTTTGTATACTCGTATTTTTGTTTTTCTATGTGCTTTATATTTCAGAATTGCTAAAAGACCATTGCTTAGACATAATCACAGGACCAGCAGAAGAGAATGAGGTTCAACTCATCTGGGTACCGGATCATAGTGGCATTGACGGAAGCGAAAGAGCTGATGAACTTGTAAATAAAAGAAGAGCTTCAAAATTTATGGACCAGAGCTGGCTCTAGGAACATCTCGATGTTTGGTAAGAGAAGGTAACAAACCGGGCTCAGAATTCCAGGAAATAGACATACTAAACTTTTTTCTTGTTATTAACGTCTTCCAACCTAGTGTCATATCGGATGGTAGCATGCTAAACTATTTGGTAGAAAACCACGTTAGGAAAGAGCTGAAAGTTTACTCAAATATAATACATTTGAATTGGGAGCAATTATGATTTTCTCACAGGACATGCTCCTGTGAAAAAGCATATAAACACAATGGGAGTGTTTCAGGGTAACTTATGTAGATTGTAAATTGTGCAAGTAGGAAACTGAAACAGCCCAGCATATCATCTGATGCTGTGAGGTCTTGTCTTACAGGAGGTACATTACTTTTGGGAAAATATCGTTAGAACCAGAAGAATTGAACTCTATACCAGTTCTGAGACTGTATTCCTTAATAAGGGTTGCAGGTGTCACGAACTGGATAAAAAACGATACAAGCAGCACAATAAGCCCATGGCTGAAGTGCGTCCGGGGAAATGACGGAAATCTGTCTCGGCTATCACCGTAACAGGCCAGTAAGTACAGTATCAATAAGACAGGCTGTTAGGGGATAACTGCAGATATTTGTATTGGTCATTGAAATTGCTCTATCGGAACTCAGTTCGAATGCCTTCTGCAGGGTAAATAACCTCACATTATCTAGGCCAGTGGGTCGCGCATTGAGGTGTGAAGCAATGCGGATGGTATATCTCACAGGCGTTGTTCATTTCGAGATACAGTTACTACCCTAGAAAAAATATCAGGAAGTAAACTATGTGTTTAGTTACCAACCAACTACACGACACTTCCCATTATTATTACGGAAATAGTTATTTTTTAAACTCTAAAGTGTTGATCCGACAGAAGTTAGCCTATATACTTCAATTGTTACAATTTCTTGTGATAAGATTCAGAAACAGTTTAGCTCTTCAACCTGAAAAAGACAGCAACTCGCTTCAAATAGATCATGGCGGTCTCCATTAAGTTATTTATATATGTGATTTATCCTCACACCACTGGAGCAGTTGGTACCAGATACAACGAAAAACAAGTTTGGAGACGGCTCAAAGGTGACCCACACAACCACTTCGGCATCACTGTATTCTGGGTTTCCTGTATTAATGACCTACGGATTATACTATTCGAGGCACATTTTATGGATGAAATATAAGCTGATTAGCCAATGCAAAGAACCACTCATGCTTTGTTTCTAATAGGTTGATAGCCTACAGGCTATAGATTATGCAATGGAAGGGGACACCTCGCACACATAAAGTTATGGGTCCATTGTGGCTATCACCCCCAGGAGGAATGGATGAAATTAAGGAACTATAGGAGGCTACAGGTCACAGGCACACAGGTGATTCACCACAGATACGCGGGAAATCTAACAGTTCCAGGCTCGAAGATCTGTCCTAACATCCCACTCGGTGTCCAGAAGGATTGCTCTCTCCGTTGAGCAAACATCCGCACCATCTGTCAGGCACTGCCACACGCCGCGAAACCTAGAAGCATACATGAAAAATGAGAGAAAAACGGCATTAAAGGTAAATGGCTGAAAGAAAATTGTGGTAGATGAGAAACAATCACAGCATTCGTTGGCTGAAAAGCACAAGGTCAGAGTGGACGGTCTACGGGGTTCGAACCTGAATACCAGCCTTACCGTAGACATTCTAACACAGCGATGTTCAACCTTGTCTCTTTGGAGGCGTTTACGTAAGTAGCTGCTATTCCCCAATGCCTCTTTCAGTCAGATGGTGAGTCAGCTGTTGCCTGTGACGTGTACACTCATAAACACTCAGTATCCAGTAACGGACACAAATAGGCGATTCCATGGCAGTTTCTAACTCATAACTTGAATTCTCTTGGAAAACCTCAATATTCTGGATGATTTTGCATAAATGGTAAATAATAAGAGACAGACAAAAGCTTACTAAATAACAATGTTGATCTCATCTAAACACACTCTTCATATCAAATATTTCTCTTTTCTTTTGAGTGAACCATTTCCGAGATATTCTTTAATATTTGTTAGAATCTGTCAATAGGTACTTACACTTTACGCAAATAGGAATATATTATTCGTTTTTTATCTCGGGATTTCAAACACATCGCATAGCAACCAGGTCTCAAAACATTTCACTATCGTTTAAAGCCTAATGTATTCCCATATTCCCCTTACCCCAGCCAGTAAATTGACAATTAGATAACTTCTGAAAATGCTTATGTCGACTAAAATATAGTAGATTGAGAACTAAGCATTTGTAGCATTAGTGTGTATATGAGTGAGTATAGCTCTACATATATTTGTAAGTTTCTCCAAATTGAACTATATTAAAAATCTGTATTGCGATAAGCTACGCGACGATCACTTGGTGTATCTTCTAAGGCTTCTTGGACTTTGTCCCAAATATTGATAGACTTCTTAAACCTAAGCAGTACCAAAGAAGTCACTGTTGAACACATGTTTATGGCATAATATTTGAAAGTGCTTTCGTAAATCAAACACAACGTGCATATAACAAACCGCCACTGTAACAAAATTGGGTGTGTCACAGTTGGCAGAAATTGGAAGGAGGTAAATTCAACCTCCTCTCTTTTGCAAACGCTGGACAACGCTGTTTATACGTTTCCAATACAGTAAATACTTAGATGTCGTCTGCAAGGACAGAGCACATCTTCCGCATGCTCTCTATGGTGTTCACGACTTTGTTTAATATCGGGCTCCACTAACAGGTGAAGCATCCAGCGGAGCGCTAAAAGGTGAGTCCAACCACAAGGCTGACATTCAACGTGAAAGGAATCTTAAAAGCTAGGCAACAAAAAACCGCTAGCGCTTTCTATATTAATCATTTGCTCGTGTCTAGCACTGCTCTTATTCTAAATAAAATAAGTTACCTGGAGCGAAAGAAACCACGTCCTTCAAGAGTTAAGAATCGACCACTTTGGTATCGACAACTGCAGTACCTATATATAACAAAGTTGTAAACCTAATGAATTCTTTGTTCCGAACAAATTAAAACCTCAGACATAGATAGATCTCTGCTTAAAAATCCCAGAAACAGAAATACTGGCATTGTAATGCATATTAAGGACAATATTACGTGTGAATAGTTCAAAAGAATAATTTTTACTTTTTCTACTAGCAGAGGAAGTGTTGTATTCCACCTAAAAATTCGATGTCGATATTTCACCGGACGTATAAGTTTTGAAGCTCCATTAATCCAAAAATGTATTTATACAAGGTCCGTGTGTTTGTTTGTGTGTGTTTGTTTGTTTGTGTGTGTGTGTGTGCCTGTGTGTGCGCGCGCGCGTTTGTGTGGTCTCGCAGTCTGTGGGCAGCATAACTCAAAACTTAAAAGTCAATTAAAAACCAAAGTTGATATTTAAGTTTAGCATCTTTTAAGTATGCGACACGAAGATTTTGAAGAAAATTACTCTACCCTAAACTACCCTTTATATGGGACATTATGTGAACATTTTTATTTTCTTGAAAATGGCGCTAACGATTTTGATTAAATTTTCATATGCTTAAGATATATTCATGACAAATGAAATATATATTTTTAATTTTCTGGCTATAGCTCATGTCGTCCTGTTTACTCTGGATGACCTTTGCATAACTGGTAAACCGTAAGAGATAGACCAAATCTTGCTGTACAAAAAATGTAGATCTTTTTAGCTTAAAAGGCAGTAAAAATTTAAAACAATATAATTCAAGTTAAACTGCCATAAAAATGTAGGTATTTCAAAGATATTGCGTGAATAATATTGCAACTCTATTCACATTAAGTGGTTTAAATTTGATTATCATCAGTGGAATGGGTAACCAGTTAAGTACACCTATGTGATTTGGTAAAACTAAGTATATTTTTTACATTAATGGCACATACAAAATCGTACTGGCGCGTAGAATGCGTGTAATCGTGTCAAATCAGAAGCTATCTCTATACACTAGCAAAAAATCAAATGGCTGTGATAATTAGTAACAAATTTTTGAGCATTTGTTTCGGTCAGTATTTTAGTTGGTTTTCACAGATCAGAATGTCCATCTTGCCTTGGTATCACTCTGATACCAAATGGATCGATTTACCCTCATCAACCAATTTTATTCAAATTTTTAGGTTAAATTCCACCTCTCACGATATATTGTCGGTATAAGCTCATTACTATATCTTTGTAATTAAACATTATAATTATTTCTTATGTTTTTAGGAAATATTAATAGTTATAAAAGATAGACTTTTAGCAGATTAAAATTAAAACGGAGGTCTGAAATTTGCTATGAAATTTTTTCTATGCGTATGTAACAAAGTTATGGATTTGTTTTCCAGAACATTAATATTTATCACAAATATGATTCGTCTATTTAGATCAGAATAAAAAGAAATATTGCTAATAATTACAAAGAAAAAAAGCAATCAACAAACCAATAGACAATGTTCTTTAACAAGTTATATTGCAAATATTCTGAAAATTTCAGGTTTATCCATCAATATTTACTGCAAAAAAGTTTACCCCAAAGGATGCTATATGGAGAAAAGGTAAAAGGTAAAGAGTACAGGTACAGAGGGGGATGCCTCGCTCACGTCGCCCTACACAGATCTCTTGTGGCTACCACGCCCTAAGTGGCAAGGACGAAATGAAGGAACCGAAGGGGTGCCATCAGACTCGCAGCTAGGCAGGCCCACCAGAGACGCGTGGAAGTCCCTAACAAGTGCTGAGATGTCTTCATCCCGGCACCAGGCGCAGCCGGGTGAGTCCAGTTCGGTATCACACGAAGCGTCCCCTCCCTCCCTCGACGGAGTACAAGGGCCAACCGGATGCCGTGAACAGCAGTCACCATGCCCTGTCATCCACGCCATCTGCCCGGCACTGCCCACACTACAGGCCTGGAACTGCACCACCTGAAATATGATAAGGGAATGGAATGAAAGGAAATGATAGAAAGGAAACCGTGGTATGAAATAATGTACCCCAGCATTCGCCTAAGTGACATGAGGAAACCACGGAAAACCCATATCAGAGTGCGCGGCCCAGGGATCGAATTTGAGACCTCTCGAATGCGGGCCACAGACATGAAGAAAAGCTATTTAAAGTTTTGGAATACACTTACTGGAAATACTGCTCTTCACATATCCAACTCGTTACAATCTTAAGAGAACAACCGTAGAACCTTTTCAAATTTACAGTAACACATTCTTCTTTACATGCTCTTCAAATACGAGTTCTTTCACATAAAAGTTTAGCTTTCTTTTTCTTTATTATATGCCCAGTCCATACTTTTCCCATTATATTTGCTAAAAAGACACAAGTGATACAGAAAATCAACTACACACACGGATGTCTTAGCTGTTTTTTAAACAACATAATTCATTAAGAGGTTGAATCAGAAACTGAAAAATTCAATGCCGGGACTTGAACCACGGATTTTTCGCATAATTCATTTTTTATATTTTTTATTTATTTACTTAATTTTTTTTTTTTTGGGGGGGGGTCAGGTGATAGCAGCACTTCTGCAATAAGAGCAGCCAACATCTAAATTTTAAAGACAAAAGTCTCATTGAAATCTAAAATCACAAATAAACCGAGGCTTAGCTAGGAACTGAAATGTGACATTTGCCACATCCACTTTTCACTGCAAGCGTCTAAATACATTTGAAGTACACTAATTTCCAGGTGAATTTGGCAGATAATATTTAACGACCATATTCTGGACACCTTGAGCACAATATTTCTTCAATAATTGTATTTTTGGCCATTTTGGTGCCAGAGTGTGGCCTTAAGGGCACTGGTAGGTCGATTGTCTTAAAAAAATCAATTTTTTGTTTTTAATGTTAAAAAATATATAATTCTTCAGCTTTAAAATGATATATATATAACATGGGTATAGTGTTATTTGTTATAATGATATTTGCAGTGGTAGATTTACAGTGATGGAAAAAAATGGGTATACAGGTTAGTCAGAATATGAAGGAAACCTGTATAAAATATATATATATATATATATATATATATATATATATATATATAAATTATATATCGACTCTCAGAGGCAAAAAGGGCAGTTCAGTTGCTTGAAAATAAAGCTAGAACTAAGAAAAGGAAAAGAAAAGATGAGGAAAACTTAAATAAGCAGGAATATGGAGCAGGCATTCTGAAAGTATGTGTAATTTGAAAAGAATGGTACTTCAGCTTTGATCGCAATTTCCCGAAACCTTGATTTTTCACACTTCAGGTACACATTTCTCAAAAACTATAAGAGATATTGATATCAACCTTTTAGTGCTTATTTATCCATGTTTGTTGAGTACAGCCGGTTAAAGCTTATGTGAATTAGAGCTATAATGTGGAGAAAAAAAAAATTTTAATGCTTAAAAATATTACCATATTTTTCCTATATAGAATTAAATAATTTTTTATGTGCAAAATACAAACTACATGGCATTTATGTTTAACCGGCGATGTCAAGCTGTGCTTTATGTTATTCAGATAAAAATTTGGTGCCAGTAGCTTCAAAATCCTACAAGAAAAGTGTACCTGAAGTATGAGGTGTAACTTTTTTTTCAGAATACATAGTGTGCTTTATGCCCCTTTTGCATGGAATTTTGTGAATGTAATTTAATTATTATATAGTAGTTAAATGTACAAATACTTGAAGTATAATCACACCAAATTTCAATTTATTCTAATCATTAATACCTGATATATTTAAATTTTAATATTGGTTTAAGTTAAGCTCGTGGTGTTAAAAATAACCTGACACTATGAAAGCGAGCTCTTCAACTGTGGATTTTAGAATCTTCACAGACGGTTATCCTTAAGGCTGGAAGTTTCCTTTAGTAAAGAGTGTTTGTAGCATGTCGTGGTTTACCTATCCTAATGCTTTAAACATGTTTTACTTGGATACAATCAGAGTCAAGACGCGAGTTAAAATATAGCCTAATTAAGGATCTCCATTTCCGTGGTGATACCGAACAGTGAGGGTTATACCTAGTGAGTGATACAAATGCTGTTAAAGCGTGGCTTGAGGACAGACGCACTCACACCCACCCCCTCGGCATTGGACCGCTCACTTAATGGCCACGTAAATCAGAGCAGATGGATGAGAAAGACATAACACTTCGCTTTTTTTAAGGGGTGAGGAGAAAGAAGTTTATTTTAGTGTCGTGGTAGATTATGTTCGTGTACAGTTCCCCCAAAAGCTCCGACACTAAACTCCTATACAAAAAGGAATTTACTGTCACAGATTTATCTTTACATCTGAGTTTAATTGTTTGTTTTGTCTATTCCATCTAATGTCTATCATTTTGTATACACTGGGTAGCTTCCAGATCTGTAAAATTAGGCAAACCAGGTTATCACCAAAACAATGCTGAGTTATTTAATTACTACACATTTTAGTTTTTCAGTTTACTTTCATCTCTTGCAGTTTAAATACTACCCACCCCTCCCCGACATTGTAAATACATTTGGATGCAGTTTAAAGGCTGGTTCACATCCACCGGTAACGATAACCAGAACGAGAAAGTTGAAATACGCGTGTTTAAATGCGAGTGTTCACAACCGACGGGTAGATTTCACGAGCCCCGGGAAGGGGAATAAAGACTTGGCCAAGTTTTAACTTTGTGGTTCCCGTTACGGGAACGTCATATTAGATTAATATTGTGCATATTAGACATTTCTAAGCAGTGATTATTCAAAGTGGCAATGCCATGAAGTAGCCGCTAGATCTCTGTAATGACGAGTTAGAAAAAATACCATTGGTCTGTTAGAGACAAATGATTTTCTAATGCACAATATCAACCTGCACTTTTAATCGATCAGCTGATTGATAATATGCTTTTCCACGTGCTCGGCCCAAGCACACTCTATGGGAAGCTGTAATAAGAGGCGCAAGATAATGTGTCACATTTTTTATCGCCGATGTTCAAATTCCTAGAGTAGCTGAGTTATCGCGAAGTATTTCACGAGGAATTCTATATAATTACTCTGATGATGCGTTTCAAGTAATAATATTAATACTAATAATAATAACAATAATAATAACAGTACATTATAACCTCTTCTCGGTTTACGGTCGGGCTCGAGCTTGGTTGAGGTTGGGCCGGGTCGAACCTGCGGGCCCATGCAGGCCTCTACCTTCCCAATGTCGTTGCCGGGATGTGAATCAACATGTTGAGTGCTTCCTTGCTTCTTGTTCTCATTGCCGTTCTGGTTACCGTTACCGGGTGATTTTGAACCAGTCTTAATCTTCGGAGTTTACACCACAGATGCTACAGCTGAGGTCTTCTAAAGCTGTAAAAACGCTGAACTCCAACGTGGAAAAGGGCCATAACTGGTGGTGTTGTAGGCTCGTGGAGTGAGTGTTTCCTAATGGTAATCAGTCATAACCCGGGAGCGGGGTGTTAGTAAGTAAGCATAACAGCATGCTCCGCTAGATTCGTAGTAACCATAAGCGTGCCAGGTTAGTATCTCTCCGACTTCTATTTGATCAACATTGCAATAGTGCGTGCTTTAAGTCAGTGTTCGCTTGCATTATTAGCTGTCTCTTGTTTGTAAAATTGAGACATTATTCTTTCACCATCAATTTGCCTGAGGTCACTTGCGCAGATCCTAGTATGGTCATTCGCCACGTCTAAAATACTTCTGTACATAGTTGGATATATAACTTAATCAAATTGTTACAGATAGATAATATTTGCTGATGACTGTAGTTCTTGATTCTTTAACAAGTCTACAGAGTTCACATGCTTTCGTAAATAGCTTTGAGTGTCTGTTCTTTACGACAGGTTTGTGCATTGGCCAGTTGCTTCCTTTAAGGCCACTCTTTATTAGGATTTCTCTGTCTCTCTTTTCAGTGCAATATCAAGTGGTTAACTGCTTGGGGTCCCCTGTTGCAAGAAATGTCCGGTCCCATAGGATCTTAAGCATCTGCAGGTAGGAGTTGATTTTCATGTCCAGTAATTTTTGTTATATTTGGCGTGAGATTGATCTTCATTCTTTGTCTACTTTATGTTGTTGAACAATATTCCTTTTTGATTGTATCATTTGAAGCTTCTTCCTTTTTAAGTTGCCATCCGCATTCTTGCTGTTGTTGTTGGCGGTGGTGTTGTTGTGTTTAAATGCTCATGGACTTAAGTAACTACTGAAATTGACAATTACATTAAAGTAATATCCTCTTACGTACAGTAATTTTACATGTAATTTCCAAATCTAATTCAGAAGAAACGCTTGGCTTGACTACTAGGAATGTTTGTTCATTTCAGCGCTCTAGGGAAGTCGTCCAACCATATCTTTACAAGTCGAGTGACTAAGCATATATCTTTGGGCTAACTTTGTCTACCTGTTTAGACGCACCGAGTGCATAGAATCGTGCCGGTATAATATCTCGTAGTTTATGTTGGTTTCACATTAATGTATTTGTCATTTCAATTTATCTTTCTGCTATGTTCCTCTCGCGAGAATGTGGCTGTAAGGAATGTGATTGACATCAACAACTCTAGCGTTTTCTGAGAAAGATTACGGTTAGAGTTGCAACAAATCATCAAGGCTGGGACAGGAACGTTGTGCGATTTTGTCGCAGTGGTGTCAGAAGTGGGATTTGTAAATTGTCGTCGTTACAATGTATTGAACTTATGCCGTAACCTTTCTGAGAAGGCGCTAGAGTCCTTGATGCCAAACACATTGTTTACAGCCACATTCTGGTAATGTAGACAGTATTTGTGACATCGTGAGCTGCCATGTGCAACTGTCTCCCCTTTTTCCTTCAGAGAGCAAAATCCCCCTTAGGCGTTTCCTCGTTAGAAGCCTACAGTAAGGTAAAAAATCTGGATATAAAGATAACACACGCTTTGTGGCGAATCTGGTAATACAGGGCTGACATTTCTGGTTTTACTGCTGATATGCCTTGTTTCGTACAGACAGTAGATGAAATGAATGAACATTTGTAATCTAAAGTTAATGGAAAACTTTAATCCCGATGACTCATCCCAACAGAAATCAAAATGCCTTTTGAAATTAGAAGTTGGCACACTAATCCTAAATAACAGAAGAAGGATAACGAGGATCGAGAAACAGTAGTATTGTCTCATTACTAACGCGAGGCCTTTATATGCATCCTAAGCTGCTGTGTTAACTCGGTTTCCTATATTGGAATATTGCACGGCGATTCTAGAGCACATGTAGGTATACAAGTATCAGTTGCAGTGGAGTTTAGTAGGATAATTGAGAGCTATTAACATAGGAGAGAGTATGAGCACAGCTTGCTAGAGAAATAACCTTATCTTACAGAACGTAGGTATATCAGACTGTTCACCACATAAACCAAATTCACCCACAAGATGATACCTAAAGAGAAATTAATTGCAGCTTTTGTATGCGTTTAAGGAATAGAAAGGCATTAGGCGTTTCCAAACGTTAATTTGGCTTTGGTTTGCAATAATAGTAATAGAACTACTTATTCTAACACCTCTAATTATACAAATATACCCTTAGTCTACTACAATAATAAAATAAAAACAAATATAATTAATTACAACATTATTTCCCACACAATACAATTGAATCCTCCCTCTTGAAGTTGCTCTATCTTCTTATACTACTTTTTGCCATTTTAACCTCAGGTTTGCTAAATATTTCCCTGCCTTCTGCATATGTTCATCTGTCCTTGAATTAAAATTGTCCTAATTTTCAATCCTAACAGAAAGTCTTTCTCCATTTTTTGGGTACTAGAACCTCTCTCGCGTTTTCCGTACCATTACATTCCAAAATATAGCGCATCTTTTCACACAATCTACTGCATTTCGTGCATCTCCCCCCCCCCCCCCTCTTCGTCCCTATGATACAACCCCCGTCCTACCTCATGCATATCACATTCTGGCCTCTTTATTGCATACTTTGATGTATTTCTCTACCCCCGTTCCATTTTTAAGAATCTATAATCTAATTTAAACGTTCTAGTTTTCTAGTTCTATGTATTTGCCTGATTAGGACATCTAATATTACACCTTACTCGACTGTTTGTTGGAGCGACAATGTTATCTGTTTATTTCTTTAGCTCCAAGAATGATTACTTTGCAGTTACGGGTCGCAGAGGTCAACCAAATTCTGCGCACCTACTGCCATTAGGTATTGACATGTTTTCCTCTTTATTTGCGCAGTATTGCTTTGCCATTGCAAGTAGTATGTTACTACTTCTGAAAAACAGGATTATTATCCACAAAATCCCAAGCATTTGGAAGAAATGCATCATCTAGCTTGTGGTGATGATGACGCACTCGTGTATGACAACCTGTATTGATCAAATGATTCCAGTTCTGAGGATAAACTGAAAGCTAGATCTTTCGAATCAGAAATGAACGTAAAGGAGAAGATCAAGGCAGCCAATGTGATAATAACATATATTTTGTATTATTATTATTATTATTATTATTATTATTATTATTATTATTATTATTATTATTATTATTATTATTATTATTATTATTATTATTATTATTATTATTATTATTATTATTATTATTATTATTATTATTATTATTATTATTATTATTATTATTATTATTATTATTATTATTATTATTATTATTATTATTATTATTATTATTATGGTTATTATTATTATTATTATGGTTATTATTATTATTATTATGGTTATTATTATTATTATGGTTATTATTATTATTATGGTTATTATTATTATTATTATGGTTATTATTATGGTTATTATTATTATTATGGTTATTATTATTATTATTATTATTATTATTATTATGGTTATTATTATTATTATGGTTATTATTATGGTTATTATTATTATGGTTATTATTATTATTATGGTTATTATTATTATTATTATTATTATTATTATTATTATTATTATTATTGTTATTATTATTATTATTATTATTATTATTATTATTATTATTATTATTATTATTATTATTATTATGGTTATTATTATTATTATGGTTATTATTATTATTATTATGGTTATTATTATTATGGTTATTATTATTGTTATGGTTATGGTTATGATTGTCGTTGTCGTCGTTGTCGTTGTCGTCGTTGTCGTTGTCGTCGTTGTCGTTATCGTTATCATTATCGTTGTTGTTGTTATAGTTATTATTGTCATTATCATCGTTATCGTTATCATTATCATCATCATTATTGTTACAGTTTACAGTACGTTTCAAATTAGAAATTGTGTGCCCGAACATCGCAATTTATTATCTTTCCATGTATTGTAGTACAAATTATAATGTATAGTGCACTAATGCTACGGTTTATTTATCTTTGGTCTACCTATTAAGATAATGCTAATAAAACCATGTATATTTTAAATAAATGAAGCTAAACATGGGGATGAAGGAAAAGTGAAATTAGAAAAATAACCACTAGCACATAAGTACGAAAATAAGGCGCAGGCTTAGTAGCCCCGCGCGACTAGGAGTGTTCTACCAGGACGCGCGCCTACTTACAATGTCCTGCTTTTCCATATCTCCCCACCCTGTTCTAATTTCCTTCTGGAACCCCTTACTTTTACTGTTTGTTTCTCTCCATGCTTACCCCATTTTTATCCCTTCCAATATTATTTGTATTTTGTGCATCCAAGTTTCTTTTTTCCCCATTTTCTCCTGTACAACCATACGTTGTTTTAATATAGCATTTTCCTGCGATAAATTCATTCTAAACCAATATTTATCTATTCTTAGCTCCTACTCTCCCTAGTTCTGTCTGTGCTGCTCCATTTAGTGAGCTCCTTGGTAACCCCAATATTATTTTACAATACTTTCTGTGTATTACTCTACATTTTCCCAACCTTTGTCCAGCCCCCATATTTCTGCTTCATTCCACCATTGTGCTATGTATCTTCTCTAGCCACGTAGTTTTCATTTTCTGGTATCCTTTTTGACACATGCTCAATTTACCTGTATTGATTGTTTCCCCTTTACCAATGCGTTTTTGTTCTATTCACACCAATGTGGTCTGCGGCATCTAATGCTGCATGTATTTGCCCCCTGCAGTACATGACGGAAAGTAGGAACCTTCATACATTGTTGTTATAAACCCATTAATGCAGTTTTATGAATATCAAATAATTTATTTTATTGTAGGTACTTTAAATCTACAATATATACTGCAGAGAATAGCACTGGTCGATGCTCGTAGAGAGCATTAACTTACGGCCGAGTGCATGAAATCGTCAACAAATGATGAAAATAGCGATTCATTTATTATGCGTGAAATTGAAACATGGATGAGAAACATTTAAAGGTACGAAACTGCCTGGGTCAGATTTGCCACGCATGTGATTTTTGAATCACATGATTGAAATATTTGAAATTAATTTTTGAGCCTCCTTAACATATTCTGACAAAAACCACACTTCTCCTTTATTGACGTTACACAGTCTCCAGTCCTTCATCATGTTACAACTCGAAACTGTTTTCTTTTCATATCCTTAACACACAATTTTCTGTTTTTCAGTCTCACAAGGGCTAACTCTGGCGATACGATCGCTCAACACTCATTAACTGCTTCGCTATCTCCCTTCACGACGCGCTGGATCTCTCATGAAGACTAACACATGCAACTGACACACTGACTCCGAACTCTGGTTGCCGCGCGTCCTTATACAGCGAGGATGGCGCAACACGGACCTTTCCCGAACTTCACCTTTTCTGGAACTTCTACAAATATGCCGGCCGCCGGACACTCAGCGAATAATCTCGAAACCCCCTTTGCGTTGCCTCTCTGATTGTTGTCACGTGTTCACAAACAGTTGCATGAGCTGGTGAGCAGACAGTACCTAATTGTTTGTAGTTTAACTCAGAACAAATGGGACACCTATCCGCATCAACCCACACACCATAAACAGTCTATATGTATGCAAGAGACTTAAGGTATTGTATTTGTCTCAGAAGTTTAGCTATGACCTTGTGGTTGACGCAGGCGAACCTGAGATATCGCACTCTGGTTTTTTCCTCTCACGCTGACGTTTCACACCAGCACTGTCCAACGCCATGACACCCGTAATGTACTTTTCTGGCGCCCTCGTAGGCAATGTTTTACTACGGCGATCTCTAATATTAATTCAAATTTCAAAACAGAACTATTTCCTCTCGAAAATATTCCCAGCACACAAGCATGAAGTATGTTTTTGTACACCTAAAGTTGCATTCATTACTTTCTTAACCAGTGCTTTCCTTTTTTCATCTCTAAAGAAACGTACCTTCCCTAACAACGGTTGTGATAGTGCCCGCGGCTCCTTGGGCATCAATTAAATGTGCCCGAGCAGGTAAGAAAGTTGGACAGCACTGTTTTACACCTCCTTCAAAAGTGTCACCCTTTCTTTCCCGGTACAGCCGGCTTCAAATGTTTACCAATGGGCGTCCCAAAGAAGCCCATGATAGTTTCTTTTGTTGAAATAGGAAAAAGTTAGCATTACAGTTATCAGACTCGTGAGACAGGCAAACAACTTGAAACGGCTCTGGCCTAGACTGACTACTCGATAACCTTTGCCGCTTCCGTCGCCACGGAGAGTACCTCGCGCGCTGGAAAATATTTGGAAGCGGCTGTACAATAAATGTTACGCGAAAGAGCATCAGTAATACATTATATTAGCGCCTAAAATCAAGCAATTATGACCATACTTTCAGTAATATCACTTATGAATTATGTTTATTGGAGACTCGAGAACTACACAATATAATATAGCAATTCCGCGTGTGACTGACATTTACACTACATTTTCTTCTTAAAATGTCTGTCTAATGGTCAATATAGGTGTAAAAATGTTATTTTAACGACATATGATGACAGAGAATACATTGGCGGTTGTGATAGGGAATACAAAAACCTTAAAAGGTGAAACAATTATTTAATAATGAACGCTAAACTTTTCGTGACTAACTGACATTTTTGTCAAATACAATATTTATTGTAGCAACACTGGCACTGCTTACAGTCCAACTGCCTTGTAGACAGTAATTTTAAGCTGCTGGTGTTACTCTGTTTACATCCTACCAAGAAGCTCCCCACTCCACAGCACGATTGCGCATTCAAGGACAAAGAGTTAATGACTGTATTAATTTCCCTCGAATATGACAGAGGAAACAGTGCGACATAATTTTCGTTGATGTGATTTTGTATAGACAGAATAGGTCCGCGGCTAAGCCGCCCTTTGTAAGATCATCTTCCATATGTCCCTACTGTCAATATGGTTTTCGAGAGTCCTTTAAGCAGCAGCAGGATTGTCTCACATTCTGGTTTAGATAATCTGCTTAATGAAAAGAACATAGAAAGAAAAATGAACAAGAGGATAACGTTTCTATTCATTACAGAATTACTAACTCTTAATTTTGAGAAGAGGGTGATGCTTTTGCTTCCTAGAAGTCGACCGACCCTCTCTTTCTTCTCGTATAAAACACGCCGTCCCTCATTGAAATAATATACTGTGGGGGGTGAGAAGGTGCTCTTCCGTTAAGTGAATGAAGCCCAATACAGGGAAGTGCTCTTTCTTGTGCCAAGTGGTAATTCATTTTGCAGGAATAAATCTCAAGCCTCTGATGGCTAGCAAATGAGTCACGCTAATTTCACGATAAAATTAAAACAGATTTATATGGCCTCCTCCAGCAGACTCGTGGTACGTGCTCGTTGAGGCAAGTGGTTTATAACCATGGGGTCGCGCATTCAACTCCCTCCTCGGATATGGATGGACTTTGATGGGTAATAGCTTTCACACTCCATACACGTACAGCTTTAAGCCATTTATATACTGTATCGTCATATAACATGTACTTAAGGCAATGTATCTATCAAAATTAAAAGCTCCACAGATTTCTTCTGATTGCTTTTGATTCTTTACCACACACTCAGAACATAACATATATACTATACACAACATTTCAATATCCTATGACAAGGCATTTTAAAGTAATATTTTATTAATAATAAATGACTTTTTGATATGCTAAGACGAAATGACCCTTGAGACCTACAGTTTATTGCATCTCTCCTAAATTTTTTATTTGAATTCGATGTATAGATATAAAGAAGTTGACGTACAGCCATTGGTTTAATTAGTTTAAGAGGGAAAAAGTTTTGAACACAATTTTTTATATTTTCATTTTTTTCAGTATGAGTTATGAACCATATTTAATCTCAGCTCAATTATTTAATATTTTTATCTAGTGCATCGCAAATTTTAATACCTTAATTTCTCTAGCTCTCCTGAATATTTCAAGCTAATAAGTTATAAACTAGGGTACAAGGAGCATTTTGAATGGTGAAAAATGCGGGGTGGGGGTGGGTGGGAGAAGAAAGAATTGAGAAAAATGGATTTTAAGCTTTAACAATATACAACTTACAATTCCCCAGGGTGGGATCGCATTGTAATTGTCTACTGCTTTCTTCCTGGCCTAATAGCAGTTTTTGAGAATTTTAAGTTCGCTTAGTCGTTTCTTAACATGAAAAATTTCCTTTCGCCTTTCCATTGTTTCCAAAATTTAGACACGTATGGCTAACATGGCTAACCTCTAAAATATGGACTTTGGCTAATTTGTACACCAAACTCATACTATATCTGCTTATTACTCCTTAACTATAAACTAACCAATAACTTAAATCCATATAACTGGAACACTGAAATAACCTGGTAAGATTACAGAATTACAGAACACTGACTGCACTTGTATGTTTATAAGCAAAACACATGTAAGATTCGCGGCATTTAAGCTCGATATATCGATTTCGTTTTAGTACAGCCAATTCATAACCTCTCTGAAGCAGAATTCTTTGCAAAAGAAATGCTCGCTGAATTCAGAGCCAGTGAAAACGAAAATTGCATTTGAAAGCTGTAGTGACAAACGCACTGGGACATTTAAATGCGTTAAAATGGCCGATATTAGGGAAAAAAGTGTGCCATTAAACTACAAGGTATAAACAATGAAAATGCAAACGGGAAAAATTAATATTTCGGCAATTTTTGCCGAATTTCATCAATAAATTGACTTAAATGCAGACTTATCACTAGAGCCCGGTTTCTGATGACACAACTTTTAATAGCTGTATTTTAGATATCCTAACGTGTGCATAAACCCTTATCACCGGTCCCCAGATTATAAAAATGTGTATAATTTAGTTCATTTTTGGTCATTTAATTTTTTTCTGTTATAGAATTATCCTTCAAGTTTTGTCACAATCTCGTACCTATTTAGTTATCTTCTTGCACATATTTTGAGCATAGAAATAGTTTTATACTACTGACAGCTTTCTAAAGATCACTTTGAAAATAAATAATTAAATTTGTATATCATTTGGTTGCATTTTTGGGAGGAAAATAAACTTTTCAAGTCAATGACTAGTCTCGAAAGACTTGCCTGTGGGTAGAACCATGGCTATTGTCAGGGGTACATTTATGAACCTCTACCTAAACTCTAGATCAGATAGGCCATTTTTCCCTATTGCACCTTATTGAGTGTGTACGGAGAGGATGCTGGTCTCCCAATTGTGTGCTGTTAAGAGCTTCAAGTGCTCACCAATGATGGTAATTTTGTATAATTTAAGAACTACAAGTGTTATAATTTGCTTTGAGTCACTGTATTTCAGCACAGAAACAGAACAACATACACACGTGTTACTGTCGTTTCTGCTTCTGTGTGCCATAAAGATGAGTTACTCGCATCTAATCTCTCATTTAAAAATGTCATTCGTCAAGAACTAACGCGCGACCTATATATACAACTTAATTTATAACTTTCTGTGGACTAGAGTTAATAAATTAAGGAAATGTCAGTTTTAGGTTTATTATGAGTAGAGCGAGGACATATATCCACTGAAGAAGAAATCAGGGTGACTGCACGGCGAATTGCTTGCTTGACGTCACGCTGCTACCTCGGACTGAGGGGTGAACAGCGTACTGTGGTTCAGTATGACAGCTGTACCGTACAGATAGGGAGTGTTATATTCTGTGCGATCCATGTTTACATACGAGGTAAATAATGTCTTCAGCTTTAGGTGATGGTAAATTAAATAAGTTATTGGAAGAATTTGGAAGAAATAATTTCGTATTGAATGGCGATACGATACACTGTAAGTTATGTTATTCACAAATTAGAGATTCCAAGGAGAAACGGAAATTGTTGAAGCAACATTGTAATACCAAAAACATAAAGCACTTGTTGCAGCATCAAAGAATAAAGAACACGACCATTTGTGACTTCAATCGGAGTTTTTTTTAAGATATGTGCACAATAGATCATGTAAAATCATGTAATGATCCTGGCTACGCTACAATGGTTCATATAAAAATTGGTTTACAACAGCTAGACAAAATGTCATCTACGTATGACGAACACAATGCAAAATATCTTACGTTTGCTCCCGTTACATCATGTGACGTTGAGAGAAGTTTCTCGCGTATAAACATTGTTTAGATGACAAGTTTTACTTTTGAACAATTTAAAAATGTACTATTGTTCACTACAATGTTTTTGAGGAACGAATAGATGACGATATGAACTGATATAAATGGACTAGAGCTTCTTACACAGCCCTGCCCTTTTGTTTACATGTTCTGAACTCCTGTGCTTCGCCGTCTGCCAGTCACCACGGAGCGTGTATAGTACGAGCGCGCAAACATTGTAGGCGATGGGATATTTATCCTCGCTCTAATTATGAGCAATGTGACGCCGCCCGACGGCAACGGTGGCAGCGACAACAGCAAAGGCTCAGAACGTGCTTCCTCACAAGTGGTGCGTGCGGCAAGTGCACTCAAGATCAGGCTGCATCGCGCGGCTGTTGTAAACACGTGATAACAATCAGAGTGGCAGAACCAAAAGGGACTTTCCAGATCATTCGAGAAGTCTCCTCTAGCCGGCGCATTTGTAGAAGTTGGAGAAAGTTCCGTGCTACGTCACCGTCGCTTTATAAGGAGGAGAGGCAACGAGCAGAGGAGTTAGTGACGGACGGGAATCAGACAGTTTTTAGTTTTAGTGTTGTGTGTTGGCTGCGTGTGTACCGACGTCGTGAGAGAACCGGTGTGTTGTGAAGGAAGATAGCAAAGCAGTTAATTAGTGTTGAGTGATTGTATCGTCAGTCAGCTTGTTTGAGGAATACAGAAAAGAAAGTAATAACAAGAAATATCTCGGAAATCGTGAACTCCACAAAGAAAATGAATATGAAATGAATTCTCTACTTCAGCGAGATCTACTATTTTTGTACAGTAAGATTTGGTCTCTCTCTTGCGGTTTACCAGTTATGCAAAGTCATCCAGAGTAAACAGGGCTATATGGGCTATAGCCAGAAAATTCAAAATATACATTTTATATACAATAAAAATATCTTAATCATATGGAATTTTAATCAAAATCGTTAGAGCCATTTTAGAGTCAATAAACATTTTCGAAAAATTTTCCATACAAAGGGTATTTTATGGTGTATGAATTTTCTTCAAAATCTTCGTCTCGCATTCTTGAAAGATAATAACACTTAAGCATCAAGCTTGTTTTTAAACTGTCTTCTCGTTTTTGAGTTATGGTGTTCACAGGCAGGCACACTCACACAGACACACACATACACACGTACGGAACTTTTTCTAAAAATGCTCTATTTTTGATTCAGGGGGCCTCAAAACATATATTTCTGATGAAATGTCGACATCGAAATTTTGGGCCCAATAGAACACTTCCGCTAGCTTACGTAGTAGAGAAAGTGAAAATGACATCTTGAAGGATTTCGCCCAATTTTCCTGTATTTGTAACCTTTAGGAATATTTCTTGTAAGAAGATAAAAGACAAGACATTTGATCGAACTCGAGTTAGAGGCATTAGTCGGCCCTTTAGGGCTTCACCGTCACCTGACTCCCACAACGCTTCCCTTGGAAGGGGTTCTCGCATAACTAGCCTGTTAGACAAGTAACACCAACGAAGGCGATAAAGTGCAGGTCCTTCCTGGAATCTTGTATTCCTCTAAACCAGCAAATATCAAGTATTCTGCTCCTCTGCTTGCCTATAAGAAGTATGTTTGACGTCAACAACTCTGGCGCTTTCTGAGAAAGATTACGGCTAAAGTTTCAACACATCAACTACTGGGTAGCTAATGTTTTGGGGACCCCTGCTAATAAATATTGGGGGTAGTACGTACAAAATAATATTGTTTATTTGGTAATGCGTATCTAAATTATTCTGCCATTGTCCGACTACGTTATCAATATAATATAAATAATATTGTGACAACGGCGACCCTTGTCTAACATTTTTATTGATTTTTGGTGTGTTCCTCATTCCTTTCTGGCCTGTATCTATCATTATTTTTGTTATTTCTGTATAAACTTCTCATTATTTTTATCAGGTGCTGCCATATTCCCTTTCTTTCATTTTTATTAAATACTAAATCTAGCTAAACTTTACTGAAAAGGCGTCCTAGACCAACAAAATCTCGGATAGAGTATGAATGAATAAAAAAGGGCCTGTAATAAACCATATTTGAAGAATGGAAAAATATAAAGGGCCAAGAGACAGAAATTATATTTTTTAGTTTTCTCATGTAAAGTGGGCTGTGGAGCAATCCCAATAATAGTATATAACGGGCCATGTACTACAAGCACGGGAAGTTGTTCAAATATATCTCAAAAGATGGTGCTCGTGGTAAGCTATGTGTATTTTTTTCCTGAAAAATGCTACGTTTTCCCCAAACTTTAGTTTGGTCACTTCGTCAATTCTGTTTTTCCACTCTAGATTTGAGGAGATAATTTTATAATCGTATTATCCATTAGAGCATTTTTTTTTAGGGAAGAAGAAATACTAATAACGCCTAAACCCTTGGAGATAAATTGAAATTCTAAAGTACAAAGTAGTGTATGGGTTCAAAGATTAGAGATGTATTCTCACTGAAATAAATTCCAAAACAGCCTAGTAGATACACAATGTGGTTTGATGTGGAAATGAACTCTCAGCTTTGAACATACTTAAAGTTTATGACATTTCCATACATAAACTAAACAACTTATACCACTTAATTCTTTCTTTGAAGTTCCAATGTCTAATTATTCCTAAAAGGCAATTTTGGAATGAGTTAATGCAATATTTGTTTGCTGAACTTATCAACAGAATATGAAATTGCTGGATTAAATTCCTTCAAAGTTTTAATAGTCCACGTCTTTATCAGATGGCAATTCCTGTGCGTAAATTTGTCTCTACTGAATGCTTTGACGCTCATTTTTGACAATGTGTTCGCGTCCATTGGTGCTCATTCATGGTGGACAAAGAAGATTTGAAGTGAACCCTATAATTCATGCATTGTTTGCTTGGAAACTAATACAGTTAGACGCGAAATGAGTTTACCATTCGATAGAGAGTGTTTAAAATATCACGAATACACATAAAACTCAAATTTCGTAAAAATATGGACTTAAATTTACGATTTGAAAGAAAAAAAAACTCCTCATTTAAAGTATGCAGAAAAAGTAACGTCGCATAATTTTTGTTTCTCTTGTTTTCTTCTTTTTCTTCCGGTGCCTTCTGCAGTTACTTGATTTATACAACCCCTTACAGACAACGAACTATTCCAGAAATCTATTATTACTGAAGCTCTCTTGTGGAGTTCCAATTTTCTGCAGCCCCTAAAATAACTTGTAAGATTCCACCACCGGAATGCAACAAACCAAAAGCTAATATGAAGCAAATAGAGAAGAAGTATAATGAAAGCATCGCAGCAGGAAAGAATGCCGGTATTGTTGGTCCATAACACGCTTCACGTGATTGTGAGGCTGGGCGAAGTCTGCCAATCTTCCTCCCATCCACATAACCCAAGGGAAGGATCTACCTCTTATTCATACATTTTTTCTGCCCTGCTTCACTTTTCCGCTTAATTGCTTTCCTCCATTCTTCATCTTATTTTGCGTCCGCATCATGTTTTTGCTTGGCATTCGTTCTGCTTCTTTAGCCCTCCGATATATTTTCATTTAGAAACAGTTAGGTAATCTTTTTCGGTAACCTGTCCCATTTCATTGAAGAACGCCTTCCTTTACTGTCATTAGTCTTTGGAAATAACAAGAGTTGACTTCTAATAAGACAAAATTAATTGAACCATGTATGCCATTTGCTTGAATCTGATTCATAGAACGTAACAGTGTGTTTTATCATAAACAACAACCTTACCACAAGCATATCGACCATTCAGGCAGAAGAAAAAGCAGAGTAACTATTAAATAAGTACCCCTCTTTACCCTGGGCATAAACAAGCTGGCTCCACGGTAATAGGGGAAGTTCCGGTAATATGAAATAGGCTTGTAATATGGAATACTCCAGTTACTTGCATATTTGGTGCTGATATCCAACTGTGTCTACTAGAAACACACCAGAGGTTACTTTCAGAGCCCTACAAGCAGTCTCGCCTGGTTTGTGTCACATGGTGTTTGAGTTTGAATGTTTATCCCATTTCTATCACCTAAAACTTTTTGCATCTAAGTTTTTAAATATTTTAGTGCATGTTATAGATGTAAATTAATATTATGATTACAACAAAAGATTTAAACATTCGTGCTACATAGATCTTTTGTTTTCATTTTATTCTATTTCGTGCAGTGACACTGTTTCAAAATGGTGTTGCGGGTAATATGGAATACCGGTATGCCATATTGCCCTCCATTTATATCAAGTATTGCATAATGCCCACATTGTTTCTGATGAGTAAAATGTATCACTTTGGAACCTTTTATGATACATTTAATTTTTTCTGCAGAAATGCAAACAAACGTCACAGTAATGGGGAGAAGATATTTCCTCGGATGGAGATGCAGAGTGCATTTTCTGTAGTGGCAAGTTTCCAGAAGATAGAAAAGGGAAAGTTTGGGTCCAGTGCCTAATGTGTAACACGTGGACACACAATGAGTGCGCAGGAGCGAAATAGCTTGATTATGTTTGTGATTTGTGCAAATAAATTTACCAATGCAAAATAAAACCAGCACTATCTTTTGTAGCTTATGTTCATAATATTGTAATCCAATTCAGTGCATTACTATGCGAGAAAGAGTTTTAGCAAGAAATAAATAATGTCCTATGTAAATTTGTTACCTGCAATAATTATTAATTGGGAAATTTATGTAATAGTAATACCCTTCCTATTCCATATTAACCGCAATAAACTGGACACTTTTTATAGAAAATTAATGACAGACTTTTTATCCAAAGTAGGTCATAAGAAGTTCCTAAAATATTCAATATATTCGCTATAAACATAATTAGTCAAATTATAATGCTATTACTACAAAGCAAAGAGGTATCTTCGCGAATCCTGGAGGGCTGCTTGGTCGACAGGTCGTTCATACGGCCAGTAAATGCAACTCCAGCAGTGGAACAGATCTTCCAGCCTGCAACGGTTAGGGACTTCCGTGCGTCCCTGTCAGCCTGTCTACCTGCGGCCTGTAGGCTCCTCTGGTCCCTACACTTCATCACTTCCTCTTGGGAGGTGATTGCCACAATAGATCTATGTATGTCAAAGTGCACGAGTTGTCACCTGCACAGCCTAAATCTACAGGGTGGAACGTGCTGCTTTGGCCGTACGTTAACCAGGGACTCTACATGATGAGTTTAACAGATATGTGCAATACAATTATTGTCAATAAAGAACCGTTCCCCGAAAAAACATGTGTCAAATATTTGTATCTTATCATCATCATCATCATCATCATCATCATCATCATCATCATCACCATCATCATCATCATCATCATCATTATCATCATCATCATAGTCGGTCTGGGTAGCTCAGTTGGTTAGACGCTGGCCTACTGATCTCAAGGTCGCGGGTTCAAATCCGGCCCAGACCGATGGTTTTTAAGTGTGCTTAAAAACGACAGCTCCATGTCAGTAGATTTACTGGCATGTAAAAGAACTCCTGCGGGACGAAATTCCGGCACACCGGCGACGCTGATGTGATCCTGGCAATTGACAGCGTCGTTAAACAACAAGATATTTTTTTATAGCATCACCATCACCATCATCGCCATTATCATTATTATCATTATGATTATTATCATCATCACCATCGTCATTATTATGAAGATGATTATTATTATTATTATTATTATTATTATTATTATTATTATTATTATTATTATTATTATTATTATTATTATTATTATTATTATTATTATTATTATTATTATTATTATTATTATTATTATTATTATTATTATTATTATTATTATTATTATTATTATTATTATTATTATTATTATTATTATTATTATTATTATTATTATTATTATTATTATTATTATTATTATTATTATTATTATTATTATTATTATTATTATTATTATTATTATTATTATTATTATTATTATTATTATTATTATTATTATTATTATTATTATTATTATTATTATTATTATTATTATTATTATTATTATTATTATTATTATTATTATTATTATTATTATTATTATTATTATTATTATTATTATTTATTAGTCTCAAATATTTGGGGTCATAATAATAATTACTGTTATTATTTTTTGGGGGGCGAAACGCTTCTTTATTGACAATAGCTGTAGTGGACATATTTGCTACACTCTTGTAGAACACCCGTTAACGTATAGCGAAGCAGTACCTTCCACCCTGTATACTGCTGAAGTGCAAATAAGAAAATATTCATGTCCCGTACTTAGCTATGATTTGGAGAACACCAGCATAACACCATATAGTCAACGAAGTGTTTCGTACTGCAGACAGGTTCTAATAGAGTTGTATAGCCACTCTATCCAACTTGTAAGGAACAGTAGTGCATCCAACACTGCATAATGGAATGTTCTGAGAACACTGCAAAGTGGACATGGCGTTTAAACAAGTTCGATCGTTGGACTTGGAAGCCAACACCAATAGACTTGTTGCAACGAATTCCTGCAAGAGTGATAACGCACTACAGCGTACGATTTTAGGGTTATTTGTGGGCAGCTTCACCTGAGTGCATCGGGCGGACGGTTCTACTGCCTCGGACCTAGAATCCTTCGGCAGATATCTCCATGATACACGATGGCTACTGACAGAAGAAACACAATTGGTTTTGAACTGCCAACTACTTTCCATTCATATAGTCATTTGGACGAACTTTGTATATATATATAAGCCCATACTCACCTGTCTGTTTTTGTGATGTGTTTAATCATTGGGGCTCTAGAGATGGAACTCAATTTAATCTGGATTAGGAGTTTGTATGTAACAATACATTTTAGAGATTAGTATCACTTTTGAGAATCATTGCACTGCCTTTGGGGTAGAGCTGCATTCGATCAAGGGTTCCACGGTACCGAAATTGCTAATTTCTAGATTTCAAGATTCAAGCAATTTACACTTGCCATATTGTTACAATTTGACAAATTCCACTTCTGACACCAATGTGACAAAAACGACAAAAGCACATTGCAGTTACATTTCTGTCGGTTTATTCTCCTCCAAAACTGAATGCAGAACAACACAGTTCTCTTTTACTGACGTTAACACAGTCTACAATCTTTCATGATATTACAACTCACAACTGTTTTCTTCTTCTAACCTTGACTCACTCTTTTTGTGTTTTTTCGAATAGCCTTCTTTGAAGATACAGTCACGCAACACTCATAACTGCTTCTTCCTTCACGATGTGACAATACACGCAGGTGACACCCCTCCCCACCCACCCACCCACCCACACACACACACACACACACACACACACACACACACACACACACACACACACACACTCGAACTAAGAACTAATTGACCCCTGTCTGTAACTCACTCACTCATACGGCGGGGAGGATATAACATGATCTTTTCTCGAATTTCTACAAACACGCCAGCCACCGGGCGCTTCTCGAGTAATCTAGAAAAAAACCTTCTTTGTTCTGCCGTTTTGATTTTGTCACGTGTACACAACAGTCGTGCGAGCCAGCCTGACCTTAAGCGTCTTTGATACCCTTACCGCTAGAGGGGTAAGACAGTTTGGCCCCGACCTTCCTCTGTTGTGCGCCACGGCCGTCATCTCAATATATTAAAACGAGATACTAATTTTCGCCGTCATAACTAGGTTTTCCAAAAATGGAAAACAAATTATATGTAAAATGTACCAGGTGGTGAATTCTGAAAATATACAACTTAGATGTTGCATATCAGTTTTCAAAATGTAGTTATTTATAATTAAGCTCTGTGTAACAAATCTTTTCTGGAAAAAATAATAGAATATGCAAAACCTTTTAAATGTAAAACACCAAACAAGTATTTAAGTATTAAAATCCAAAATTATGCTTGAATTACAAGAATATTGAAGTTTCTCCATTCGTCTTCAGGAATATCGTACTGAACATCTGCAAGTCATGACCAATAAGTGAAAACTTTAAATTGGCAAAAATTGTAACAATAAGGTTTCGAGAAAATAAAGTTTTAATATTTCATGGGATGTTTGCTCAAATCTGCAGATATACATTTGAATGTCACGTTTCGGCATTTAAATGTACAGAAGAGCCAAATTCCAATTGGATCTTGATTCTATAATGTTGCGGATGTTTTTCTATAACAGTTTTGCAACATGTAAGTTTTTTCCCCGTTTCGAAATTTTGTTGAATATTTAGTATTGAATGATCCAAATAAAAGCGAAATAGACTGCAAATGGAAGCATTGACACTACCACAGCGCTATGCGAATGACTCAGAATAATTATTGAAAGCTCGTGAATTTTAAATTGACTGATAAAAATTTGCTTCCTTTTTTACCTGTTCAGAGTTGTGTTCTTCCCAGGATCGAAAGCGAAAATCCAGAAACAACACAAGTATATTAGACTGCATGCAATCGTGCCGATAAAAACGCAGTGGTTTATGTTGGTAAGGAAATACTAAATGGCCCACGTCCAGCCCAGGCCACCCCCAGCCAACACACCTTATCTTGTGCTACCATTCCACTTAAATTTTTATTCCTGCCAGATATTTGACATCAAACTAATAAAGACGAAATCGTCCAGAGAGTAATGTGGAACACCTTTGGCAGGTGAAAAATTTCTGTCACGCTAGCTTTTCGCTGCTCACCTGGCCCTGGCCTTTGTTCATAATATGACGCCACCTAACGGCAACGGCAACAGTAAAGGCTCGGGGCCGGGCTGCGTCACAGCACTGGCGGTACGTGCAACAAAGGCGCTAAAGGCAAGGCTGCTGTTGAGAACACGTGACAGCAATCAGAGTGGCAGAACTAAAATGGTTTTTCAGATTATTCGAGAAGCGTCCGGCAGTTAGCGTGTTAGTAGTAGTTCGAGAGTTTCGCTATTTAAGGAGGCGAGGCGACGAGAGGAGTGAATTAGTAGTTAGTTGTAGACATGAGTTGTCGGGAGTTAGCCAGTTTTCACGTTTAGTATGTGTGTGTATGTGTGTGTGTGTGTGTGTGAGAGAGAGAGAGAGAGCTGCATGTGCACGGACGTAGTGAAAGAATCGCCGCGCTCGAAAGGAAGATACTGAAGCAGTTAATGAGTGTTGAGTGATTGCATCATCAAAGTCAGCTGTGAGTCAAAGTTACGAGAAGAAAACAGTTGTGAGTTGTAATATCACGAAAAACTGTGAACTGTGTTAGCGTCAGTAAAGGAGAACTTTGTTATGCAAAAGTTTCAGAAGAAAGTAAGGTGAAAAGAAAACTTGTATGGATTTTTGTCGTTTTTATCACACTAGTTTCAGAAGTGGGATTTCTCAAATTGTTACCCTGTTACCATAAGCTACAATAAAGGAACAATGAATAAATTAATGTAAAATGGAATAAAATGATTTTGCTATTGTTGGTATGACCCCAGAAAGAATGCAATGAAAATACGGCTTTAGAGAATCACTCCTTTGTGAGGGATGAAAAACAGTGAACAGATTGCTCTGCTCCTGACAAATGCAGTGAGTTTATGTTCTATCGTGTAATCTCGGTTACCTTATGCGTTCATGCTAAACGCAGATTTCATCAATATGGACCACTGCGCAGCAAATGGTATCTAATCAATTTGTGGAGTGAGAGTGTCCTTCGACATGGAAAATGAGCGGGATCAATGTTAGTCACCATAGCAGGGCTCATTTTCCATGTCAAAGGATTCCCTGTGAATCGCGTTCTTTGCACTTGCTGGCCTACATCCACCATGTGATTTCTTGTAAATCTTGTACTGTTTTACTGTCTGTGTTTACTTTCTACACTACATATACCAAGTAGGGGAAGTGTTACAGTTCACCGAAACTTTCTCTCGAGACTTCACCAAGGAAATACGAGCGCATTCGGAAATGATTTACAGTAATAGTTTTTCATACCTTACTAGATGACCCGGTGAACTTTGTAGCACCTAAAATTGATTTGATTGTAACATTTCATAACTAATTAATAAAGGCCGGAGGCGCGTGCGTTTTTCCACAGGTATACTGCACATGGACTTTACTGTTATCACTCGCGCATGTAAAGAACTGCAGCTAGGTACAGCCTGACCATGAACACCGTCTCACTGCAGACAACCTACAAGCATCATATGAACAATAAGGAACACTCCACGTCTGCAGCACACTGCGAGAAGAAACAAAACAGTCGCGTTATACTACACCTTGACCTTGTGTCTGCATACACTTGCAAGGCAATGCTTCACTAGTTCGCAGAGTACTACGTTACGTTGTTTTTAACTCTTGCTTCTAGTGGCAGTTGTACCTGTATCTCATGCGAGCGCACATCCCTCCGGCCTTAAGTAATTATCAATCCTAACAAACCTTCCAACTCTAATTCATTCAGATCGATATGTGTAGTAGCTCGGCGCGCATTTGACTGACTTCGACAACCTACTTCGGCTCGTCCTCTCCTTGGCATTGTAATGAATACTGTAAAAGAGCATAGAACTGTTTTCACAGTGTTCAAATTTTTTAACATACCTTGAGAACTTGACGCAATTTAAATTCTCAGACTGATTCCTCAAGTTTCACTAAAACACAATTTTGGGTTATGGCTAAGCATGCCCTAATTCCTTGAGTCTCGCTAAAATAAAACTAAATGATTTTGTTGTTTATTTCTAAAGCTGCAGAGACAATTTAGTTTAATAGAATGGCTGGTCAAAGTGCAATTAAATTCGATTTAACCAAATCTACCCCGAAAATCCATTGACTTTTTTATTTTTACAAAAAAGCTATTTTAAATGTAATAGACTCAGCTGTCAAACGATAGGTCCGGCCCAAACGCCATATATTGAAAGAAACCCGGTGACAAGTCCCATACAAAATTACTCATTTCGAGTTTTTTAATTTTTATTCCTTTAGGTTATTTCTAATGTTCTTTTTTACTTACTCTAAAACGTAGAATAAGTAGAGGAAGTATTGTGTATCGAATTTTTGGGTGGAATACAACACTTCCACTTTTTGTATGTACGTAGTTGTAAAAAGTAACAATGAATATGTAGGAAGCAGACGTTGTTTGTTCGAAGGATAGACCTCGGGATGATGAAACCAGTTTTTGTGCTTTGATTGTTGGTACTACATTCCAGCTTGTAAACAGATGTTCCCTATACTAACAGAGGATGTGAGCCATATGAACCGAGCGTTCCAAATGAGATAGAAACGACAGTTAATAAAATCTACCCTGAACTACAATTTCCGACAAATTATTCGCTCCATTTCTTTTATTTCAAGCTCCTAAGGGGACATTATATTATTGCGTTTTAACAGTTCACTGAAAGCTTTTGTTGAAAGAAGTATAATTAAAGCTAATTGTGTGCACTTCATGCATGATGCAGCACCACCTCACTTTTTGTCGCCTGTTAGAGCGATTCCAGGTCAGCGATTTCCAAACACATATCTGGGACGTCTCCCGGAACAAACCTCATGAACCCTCACCAGCGTGAGAAACAAGAAGTTCGCAGGTACAGTTGACTACACGCAAACATGCCAAGGCTTCTGGTTTCCTGTGGTGTTTTTCTTTATTTAACGTTGGCAGAAACGCCATGTCCTCTGTGTTCAGCGTCGGCCCTGGTTGAGCCAATCTCTTATTGCTGTAATCAAGTCTGACATACACGTATTAGCCTATGAATGTAGGTGAGACCTAGGTGAGCGGCAAAAGTGAGGAGTACGCAAATATTTCACTGGAGTGGCTGAAACACATTACTCGCAACGACGCTTTAAGCCCCTCTCGTACTGGTTTGAGTACTCAAACACTGAGGAGATACGGAATGGGTTTTCGGTCAAAAAATTAAATTTTTGGATTTCATCTTGTACAGAGCTATGAAGGTTTTTTTTTCTTTCTTATGTCGTTTGAATTACTTCGATATCTATCCTAGCAGTGGGTTAACTGAGAGCATTAAAATACGGCAATAGCTGCACACAACCTCTTACAGCCAATTACAGTAGCACTAGTGGAGGAATGGAAGTTTCAGGAGTCAAACAAATATTTCAGTGGTCTGAAAAGTACCATAAAGTGTGCTACAGTAGTTATTTAAGAGATGATGACAGTAAAACACGTAATAAACTTGTAGCACTACGGACATATGGAGAAAATGTAAGAATTGAAAACTTGGAATATGTGGGCCATGTCCAGAAGAGGATGCTTTGTCGAATAAGAAAAGTGAAGATTTCTTTGTAATGGAAAGACAGTTGGTGGAAGGCATGGGCTTACAAATGGTGTTATTGAGGGGCTGGACAAGTATTCTGGTCTTGTAATGAGACAAACTGTAGAACACTTAAAAAATGAAAATGAAAAGGGACATTAAATCTGTACCAGCAAGAAGTGGAATCAGGACTGAAAAATTCAATGCCATAGCCGGAATTTGATCTTCCGCTTAATATTGCCCACACACGGCTTGTGTGTTTAAAAACACCAGCGGTAAGTAAGTTGGCATAAATAAATAATAATTATTGGCATGGGCAGTTTGGTTCCCTATATTGTCGACAAATGACGATCCCAATCATGGTTTGTGTCCAGCTAGTGCAGAGAGTTGGTGTAAATACAATAGTCTGGTCACAGGAGATGCCTATATATAACCATCCTCAAAGCTTACCATAATGGAAGAATAAAGCCAATATGTAGGGACTAGATGCTTCAGTTCTCAGTTGTTAATTAATATTTAGGTCTGAAATTTTAGGAGCTGCTTGTGTGGGGGTTTTGCTCACACTGAAATATGGCTTTTGAAAATAATTAACATTTGCTAGAATTTTAAACAAATATGTAATCTAAACTGTGAGGAAAAATTTCAAAAATAATTTTCAGCAACTATTCTACTTTTTGAAAAACTGTTGTTTCAGCTATTATAAGGATATTGCACCTACAAACTATAAACATTTCAGCTTTGTAGGTTGTATACTTATTTAGAAACTGTTCCTTGTACATGACACATTCTAACACTTTGAGGATAGGGCATTCCGTATTCCCTTAGCTTATGAATGCAGTTCGATTTAGGCACAGGAGTAAAAAGGGAGAAGTAAAGGAAACAAGCGGAGTGCTAGAACTAGGTAGTCTGTGAATGGTATAGATGGTTT
The DNA here is from genome assembly GCA_030765045.1 of Tenodera sinensis. NCBI lineage: Eukaryota > Metazoa > Arthropoda > Insecta > Mantodea > Mantidae > Tenodera > Tenodera sinensis. Next base: position 45,818,059 of record CM060964.1, on the reverse strand, counting down.
AGTGTTTCCTTACCAACATTTAAACCTTCTTTTTCTTCTTCTTCCTCTTCTTCTTCTTCTTCTTCTTCTTCTTTTTCCTCTTCTTCTTATTTTTCTCCTTCTTCACCTGATTCCCCTCCCCGTATGTAGGACTTACACCCCTATGACTTACAAGCCAGTGCCTAGGGTCAGACGCCTGTCGGAGAGCGCAGGAACCTATGGACCGCACAGAGTGAAGACCTGGAAGCGGGTGGTCTGCCAAGCACCAGGTATGAGAGTGAGGAAGAGAATGATATGAAATGCAGGCGAAATCAATAAGTGGAAAGGTGATAATGTAGCAAATGGTGGAATAAGTGACAGGGGAAACCGGAGAAAACCCGCCCAGATACCGCTTCGTCCACCACGAATACCACATGCGGGTCCCTGTGATCGAACCCGGGCCACCTGGGTGGTAGGCAAACGGTCAAACCGCTCGGCCACGGCGCCGCACTATATAGGGGACCTCTGCTCCTTTGTTCTTCGCCTCAGTAGCAGTTTTTGAGAACTTTAAACGTGCTTGGCCATTTCTTAATATGAAAACTTTCCTTTCGCCTTCTCTGGACACAAAATTTAAAAAATGTGTTGTTGTTGGCTAACATCTGTACTATGCACTTTCGCTAATTCAAACCTGTACACACTATATGAACACTGTGCCATGCACTCCAGTGTACACATTTTACCTGATTAATATGATGGATTAAGAAAAATCATAATCTCACGTATGGATCACCTTGTCAGAACTTTTGAATCTCTGTTAAAGTAAGGTGGTGTGTGTTGCTAAACAGGAGAGACTGTACTTTTCTTAGGTTACCCTAGTCGGCAACATTGTGGGCCCTGGTGAAATAATGGATCATTATTGTATACTTCCTCAATCCAAAACTGGTAATGAATAACCCACAGTTTTCGAGAGCTAGACGCATCATTATCGCAAAAATATCGATTTCAGTATTAACAACACCCTGAGTTACGCATTACAAAATATTTTAGATTATTTTCCAGGTATTCTATATGCTGTATGACCATAAAATAATAGTACAATGTATCTTTTTGTTTATTAGTAAATTTATTTTCACATTTCAAGTCATACGATCGTTACAATGCGTGAACGTGGAGAGCTGCAGCGGATGGCAAGTACCGGGCCTAGCGGGAGTGTGGTGAAGTGGAAACTAATTCGCTACCCTTCCTTACATTCTTGTTCACAAATAGTCTTATCGATAAATAATATATGTGCGGCCTTTTCTTGTGATTCTGATGAAGATCCTCCGTCCTCCATTTAGTTGTTCTGACTCTCTCATTTTTTGAAAAATCGTGAAATTTCATACCTCTTAACCTTTTAGGGGATAAATTTAGGAAACTCCCTTCTTTGTGGTTGTCTACTTTGTTGAAGAAATTTACTTCTACAACTGGAAGCTTCTAGACCTAGTTGTAGAAGCTCAATTAGCACTATAATAGTTGCATTGCTTTGAATCTCAAACCCCCTCCCCTAAAATGGTGGGTGATGGAAAAATCGCTCTTCACTTATTATTCTGTATGACTATATCCACCAAAAAAAAAAAAATCTAGGGCTAATTTTCTTTGTTCCTTTATTATTTTTTTTTTTTTTCTTTCTTTCTTTGGATTACATCTTTTACGCTCTAGGATAAAATCGTCATTATTCTGATTCCTTTCCTTTATTTGCGTGATCCATTGAATGAGGATTCCCAGACGACAAGGTTTGAATCGTTAAATCTTCCCCTAGATCTGTAGGTTTACTCGGCTATCAAACTTTGGGTCAAATGCTTTAACCAGATGCTACCCTTCTGACCAGTGGGGTTACAGCGGCGAGGCCGTAACCTGGAATTGTTACAATTCAATAAACTGAGGTGTTCCGTTCCCATTTAAGCACTCGCCGCCATGAAATAGCATTAAACTGCTATAAATCTACCAGCTAAGTTGGATCCGAAATATAACAAACCACAAACGAAATTGACACAATAAAAATTAAGCCAGCTTGATCTCTATTTGGACGGGTACCAGAGTAGTGTAAAATATTGCTGTAAACTCATAAAAGCTACTCTGTCTTAAGTAGAAGGCAAGAAAAGTGATCCCGTGACTTGCTTCCAGTCAATGTTTTATGCAAGGATATTGACTAAAGCGTGTTTTCCGGTCCTGTCTCAGGTCTAATCACCCACATTATCTCTCTCGATTTCTTCTCTCTCAATGTTGCTATTATATCAATGCATTTATTACTGAATTATATAGAATAAAACTAAATGTATAAGGTTGTCACGTAAGTTTGTTCGTTTCCTCTTACGTTTCAATAACTAAGAACACCTCACCCGCAGCACAGCTACGAGAGAGTAGTTGCCAACCTATATGTTTAAATACACTGATGTATCCAAAAGCGAATCTGGTTCGACTTCAAGTCATATTGGTGTTTGGGCAACTATGATAACTTGAGTGTATAGATGGTTCAGGGTTTACAGGCGCTATAGATGGAACTTGCGCACGAACTTATGTGATAACCTTATATTTCTGAGTATACTACTTTATAAACAATATAACACCAGCTGCGGCGCTCAACAAAGCACGGTCAGGGCCAAGCTACCTCACACCACAAACCAGGAGCGGCGTGTATCAAAGGCACTCAAGGTCAAGCTGCCCCACACCATTCACGCGAGCAAACACTGGACGATAATCAGAGCGGCAGAACCAAAAGTGGTCTTCGAGATTATTCGCGAAGTGTCTGACGAGGGGTCTAAAAAGATACATTTCCGCTGAAATCTCGACATCGAACTTTTGGGTGGAATTCAATACTTCCTCTACTATACGTAGTAGAGAAAGTAATAACTGGACTGGATTTTTGTCATCTTAGTTAACTTGTCATTTTGTACATTGGTATCAGGATTTGGATTTGTCACATTGTCGTTTTATTACGATACGTATGTAACGACAAATTAAAGAAGGAAAATAAAAAAACAGTTTTTTTTTTCTTTGTGATCAGTTACTGGTAAATAGAAGTGCTGTCCAAAGGGCTGTATGTGTTTAAACACTTTGAGTTTATCATACTTTTCAGGAAACGCTCACAATTACCATTTACCTTTAATGGTATTTGGAAATATATGTACCATCGTGCTTATTACGTTCCTCATTTCCCAGGGGCAGCTCCACTGGGCTAATCGGGCCGCACGAGAGCGCTGGGCGGCGTTCATCAGTATTTGTATTGTTAATTGTAAGAATTATGCGCTGGAATATTTTGCTCGACAAATAATTACTCCTGAATATACCAATAGGTATAGAAGAATTTGCTGGCATTAAGTCATTACTGGGAACATTTACTGCTGAAGCGAAGGCAAGTTTTACTTTCTCTACCCCATACAGCAAGCAGTGGAGGTATTGTGTTCCTCCGAAAAATTCCGATGTTGAGATTTCACCGAAAATATATGTTTTGGCCCCCCCCCCCCCTGAATCCAAGAAAAGCATTTTAGAGCGAAGTGTTTGTTGGGGGCTGGGTGGGTGTTTCTGCCTGTGAACAGTATAACTCAAAAACGAAAAGTCGATTAAAAACCCAAGTTGGTATTGAAGTTTAATATACTTCAAGGATGCGACACGAAGATATTGAAGAAGATTCCTGCACCCTGAACTACCCTTTGCATGGAAAATTATTCGAACATTTATATTTCCTCGAAAATATCTCGAACGATTTTAATTAAAATGTTATATGTTAAAATATTTTTATGGCAAGTCAACTGTATATTTCGAATTGTCTGGCTGTGGCCAATGTAGTCCTGTTTGCTCTTGGTGACTTTTGCACAACTGCTAAACCGTAAGAGATACATCAAATTTTACTGTACAAACAATGTAGATATTTTTAAGAAACACAACTTATATCAAATGATCTTTTTTGTGGAGTGAATCATTTCGGAGATGTTAGTTATTTCTCAGAATTTTGCAATACCGTTCTCAAATGGGAGGTTGTTATTCATTTTTTTATCTCATGGTCATGCAAAGAGAACGGAATTTCGAAGTCATCATATAGCGAACACTCTTGAAACATTTGAATATAGATTAAGGCTGCATTCCCCTTTCACCTACAAGAACATAAGCAGTAAGCTAATTTGTGCAAATGTTTATCTCGATGAAGTAGATAGAGGAATAAGTATTTTTAGGAATAATGTGTGCAAAGGGTAGGGTGTGACATATCAGATTTTTTATTATTGAAGCAGCGAACTTTATGGATATATTACAAGTGGAGTCCTATGATTATTCCTTCGTGTGTTTAATAATACTTTTAAGACGCAAATATGAATTAGATTTACCTGTAATGTTGTACAAATAGAATTCATCATACTATTGGGTGTTCAAAAATTGACACTACTTTAAGCGAAAATGAAGAAGCTGCAAAAGTTATTGATATGTAATTCATTGTGCGATTCACAAAATTACATAGCGATACTTAAACAGAAGTTGAGAAATTGCAGCGAAACATTGTTCAATTGCTCTCTGTGCAATGCAATGTGGGAATGCTGTGAGGATGAATTTTGTAAGAAGCATCCTTTTCTGTGAAAGCATTCTGAGTTTGAGAACAACTGTCACATCTAAGATATGTGTGACAATGAATGAAGGAACCAGTCTTCCATAAGATTCTGTCACTTGTTGAATTTCCTGAACTCAGTGACGTATCCTGGCTATCTCAGATGGGTATGTAATCCAACGAATATAGTAAAATTCATCAAAATCTTAAACAGATTTATCCTTCGGTATTTTCATCTTTTATCATTGTCTGAAAGAAATGTTCGATACTACTGTGAGCATGATTCAAAAGAGAATCCACTTTTCTGTCGGAACTTAAATCAAACAAACCTCTCTTCAACATTTCCATCAACATTTATGTAACGAACGGTATAGAGCTGTTCTTCCTAATTAATGTTAAGAGTTTCATCTAATATTAATTAAACAAAGAAGGCATCAGAAATTTCTTTCATAATTCCATGTTTCATGGCGGCACTCACACTTGAAATGAAGTCATTCTGAATATCAGGTAAAGTTGCATGAAAAACAGTCGATTTTTCCAAGTGCTCATTCAGGGGGGCATCATGTATTGCTAATTGATTTAAACATTCAATACTATTGCCTCTGAAGAGTGTTCATTCTCATTTTGAACATGAAAAGCAAGTGCCTATTTTCTTAGAAAACATACAGCCCGTAGAAAATGAGAAAGTAAAGCTCTGTTCTTTTTCACTTCATTGTTATGCTGTTCAACTGAGAGCTTATACTGATTATGCAATGAAAATTTCATTCTCGGAGCAAACTCAAACATTTTTAGCTGTTTTTCGCACATTATGTGATTACAAGAACGATTGTGATTTATGATGTGACTTACGTTATTTAAATCTTCAGAACCCCTGGAACTTCAAATTCACTTTTCCTTAGAGAAAAGATCAACAAAACATTTGCTGTAAGTATTACGACACAGCCAGGACTCACTTTCATAAACTTTGATGCTGAAATGTCTTATACATCTTTTAATGTTCGTTAATTACATATTGATTTTTAGAGAAATTTTAATATTTTGAAGCTTCTTACGTTGAGTTTGTCGATCACACAAGTTTATTTTGATTTTCGTTGCAACAACGGCACGGACACGCAGTCGTTTGTTTCATAATGGTGTCAGGAGTGGGGTGTTTCTAATTCTCATCTTTGTTACAATAACAATGATACATATAATTATTATAGTAGTTAAAATACGTCAGTATCACAGATTAACCATAATCGAGCCTGTTTTAGTTAAAATACGCTTAAACCGTGAAGCACGTGGTGGCGATTCTCATATTTTAGAGAAATGCTTTTAGTCGTTTTAGGATTTCGTAGCTTAATCTACGCTAATGGTTTTAACGGCTATTTAAGGATGTAGTGTTTGATATGTTGGTAAGGTTTTAAGGTAGCCGCGCTTCCTCACCATATTGGTTTCTGCTCCGACACGAGGGTGAAGTAGAGGGGAGAAGATGGGAACAAGACGAATGGATGTGAAGGTTCTACAAGCACGGAACCGAGCGAGAGATTACATTACCTGAACCGTGAGATAATCCCTCACAGACTACACTTCTGAAAATACGAGAGACAACACACCTTTACTTCTCTTTGTTTTCTCAGGACAGAAAGGAGCGATATATGTACCTGTTCATTTGATTTTGTAATCTTCAAAATGAGTAGTTCTTAATACAGTAGAATCCCGGTAACTCGACCTAATACTGAAAATTACATAAATATATATTCTAGCACAATATAGGAAACAAAAGTATAACTTCTAAAATGTATTACGTATTAATGTTCTCCTTTGTCCGGTCTCTTTTTAATTTCCATTGTCATGTTAACTTGTCTTTTGCTCTCGTTCGACATTTTCACTGACACAAACATAGCGCTTGCAGTAAACCTGAAATAATGGAAGCTGCACTGTGACTAGAAATATGTAACTGGAAGTTTCACTTACCACGTATACAGGTATCTTTTACACGTGGCGAATGATCTTACTTGAATGTGCACCAGTGACATCATGCTGTCTGTCTACTTGTCTGTCTGTCTGTCTACCTGTCTATCTGTCTATCTCTCTGTCTATCTGTCTGTCTGCCTCTCTGTCTGCCTCTCTGTCTACCTGTCTGTCTGTCTATCTGTCTGTCTGCCTCTCTGTCTGCCTCTCTGTCTACCTTTCTGTCTGTCTGTCTGTCTACCTGTCTGTCTGTATCTGTCTATCTGTGTGCCTCTCTGTCTTCCTTTCTGTCTATCTGTCTGTCTCTCTGTCTGTCTCTCTGTCTGTCTCTCTGTCTGTCTATCTGTCTGCCTCTCTGTCTGCCTCTCTGTCTACCTTTCTGTTTATGTCTGTCTCTCTGTCTGTCTCTCTGCCTGTCTATCTGTCTGTCTGTCTCTCTGTCTACCTGTCTGTCTCTCTGTCTGTCTCTCTGTCTCCCTGTATGTCTGTCTGTCTGTCTATCTGTCTGTCTGTCTGCCTGTCTCTCTGTCTTTCTATCTGTCTGTCTGTCTCTCTGTCTCTCTGTCTGTCTGTCTATCTATCTGTCTGTCTACCTGTCTGTCTCTCTATCTGTCTATCTATCTGTCTGTCTGTCTGCCTGTCTCTCTGTCTTTCTATCAGTCTGTCTGTCTCTCTGCCTGTCTCTCTGTCTGTCTATCTACCTGTCTGTCTGTCTGTCTGTCTGTCTGTCTACCTATCTACCTATCGGTCTATCGGCCAATAGATAGCAGCTCGGCCGCTGGGCCGTTCTTTCCGTCCGCTTGTCGGCATGTAGGTATGTATGAATGCATTCATTCATGCATTCATTGGGCCATTCATTCATTTATTTATTGCTGGATTGATATCAGTAAAAGCTCATCGCTAGAAGTCTGGGCTCATTTAAATAATAGGTAGTTTGCGAACGAGCGCACCTACGCAATTGCCCGACTAGGAGAACTAACATTACACTATACTCGATTGTTTGCTGCAGCAACAACCAACCTTGTTTCTTTAGCTGCAAGAATGACTAATCAGAAGTTATGTGTCACACAGCTGAACCAAACACGGAGTGCCTACCCTCGTTATATATTGCTGACCTTTGTTTTCCTCATTAGTTGTGCAATATTGCTTGGCCATTGCAAGTAGTATGTTACTTACCGTTATATATTTACTAATTATTCATTTCGTACTGAAGGCAATGGAGTTTAGTATGGCCGAAAGCTCGAAAAATGTTACAGATGTTACACGACTCGTAACCCGAGAAGTGCTAATTGAAGGTAATGTGCTGTAAAGTGACAGCCAGAACTGAGGTGAGAATTCTTAGAAAGGACGACAAAACCCTTCTTGTATTTGTGTTTCTAAAGAGCAATTCTCATATAGTTTCAGATGAAGTCCAGCCAAGCCATCAACAAGTAAATGCACATCTTACCCAAAATATGCAAGAAATGGGCCAAAGAAAACCAGAAAGAAGACGAGCTTTAAGGCCAAAAGAAGACTTGAAACAAGAATCTGTAAATTCAGATGAGACTGATATCCCCATATCTTCAGGTGAATCAGTTTTAGTAACTGCAACTAATGATTACACACCTGAAGAGCAGGTGAATTTGCTTTGCTTAGTGAATTCAGGAACTCGAGACCTGTAGAACTCTGGATCAAGCGTGACAATTGTGGCAGATGGGCGAACTTGGACTGTTCTGCTTGCACTTAAAATTGTTGTGCTCTTTAGAAGTTCTTCTATGTCTAAGCATTTTTAATTCCATTGAAAAGACTCAGAAAACAATTTAATTACCTTATTTGTTAAACGAACTATATTTTTCTAAATTGAAAACTTGTGCTCCACTTTCTTATAAGTTTGAAAATAAAACATATATTACACATTTTATGGCTGGTGGGGCATTTGAGTGCTCCATTACTCTCTGTCCCATATTACCACGCAAATGTAAACATTGTCACAAGTTCTACAATTAAGCTTTTTTCAAACGTTGGTGTTAATATAACGTAATTTCTGTCATTCTGCACTATAAATCTTGAGGAGCTATCACCATTTCCTCTGTATACTGTGATTGCGACTGTCAATGAATGAGTTGGTCACTTGGTTGTGATGGACGGGGAATCCCACTGCGCCCACGAGAGAAACCAAGTCCTGTGTCCAACAAATAGCGAGCAGTCGGAAGAGGGAGCTTGAGTCCTCTGTTGGACGCTCCAGCAAGTGAAGCAGGAAGAAGAAGAAGAAGAAGAAGAAGAAGAAGAAGAAGAAGAAGAAGAAGAAGAAGAAGAAGAGGCTGCTGCTTCGAGCGATATTCATTACATCACTAGGAGTAATTTCTTTTGTGTGTAGTGTTTAACGCCCACTTTTACTACATATGGCACCGCAGGCGGTGGCACTGGTGATTCATGGAATGAAGGTGGAGCACCGGTGGAATGAGATGGCGGGGGAAACCGGAGAACCCGGAGGAAACCCGCCCCAGTGCCGCTTCGTCCAACACAAATCCCACATACGGTCACCTGGGATCGAACCCGGACCACTTTGGTCACTAGGAGTAAAAAAAGTAAAAATGTAGTGACAGTGAAAATGGAAATATGTCACAATAATCAGGGGCTAAAGTAGAAAGACAGGAATAAATTGAAAACTAATATATTGAGCAGTTTCCGGAAAATTACTTTAAAAATCTTTAAAAAAGTTAATGTACCATAAATGGCCAAGTAAATAAGGGAATATTGTCCTCAGTATGTCCATAATATGGCCATTTATGGTCAAATCCACGCTTACAATGAATAATGAGTGTGGCAAATCTGTCTTTCAGCTCGTAGCTAAGGCTAGTTCTGTTTGTGGATTTTAAATGTTAGTGAGATATTTGCCTTTGGCTGCTTTATTGCAAAAGTGCCGCTATCGATTCACAAAAAATGAATAACTATAAAAAATGAATTATGTTGTTTGCAAAACAGCTAAAGCATCCTCGTGTATACTTGATTTGTTGTATCGCTTGTGTCTGTTTATTAGCAAATATAAGTTTGGAGTGGAAAGATAAAAATGAAAGCTAAACTTTTAGCTGAAAGAAGATGGAGACATTCTACAGCAGGTAAAAATGATGAATCTTATGCTGATAACTCTACAGCTGAAAGTGTTACATGTGCTCTCCTGTGTACAGAGACAGATTGCACTCCTGTTGACAGTAATGCTATGAAGAACCTTTTTAGAGTATTATGTAGTGAGTGTAAAGAAGAATATGCTACTCTGAATTTGAGAGAGTTCTACTGTTTTTCTCTGAAGATTGCAATGAAGTGCCAAGCTTGTAGATTTGCGAATAGCAATATTTCCAATAACTGTGTTCCAAAATATTAAATAGCTGCATGCAACGTTTGTACGTTGGGGTAAAGGTTTTTGTGGTACATAGCGATGGACGACGCTAAAATTTTCAGGGCATGTGGAATATTACTTGTTAAAGAAAGCTGTGCATTGGTTTGTTGATAGCGCTAATACATACAAGTATATGCTTCTTATTTTGTAATTATTAGTAATATTTCTTTTTATTCTTTTCTGGTTAGAAAAAAGTCATATTTGTCATAAATGTTAATATTTGGAAAACAAATGCACAATTTTATTCCATAGGCATAGAAGAACTAGCGTAGCAAGCTTCAGGCCTTTATTTCAGTTCTGAACTACGAAAAGTTCACCTTTTTATTACTATTCAATTGTTTCTAAAAGCACACTCATACAACAATGTATCATGGTAGCTGCAATTTAACCTAGTAATTTCAGTAAAATTGGTTGATTAGGGAAGAAGGTTCGTTTGTACCTTATCGTAAAGAAACTTGAAATAATCACAGTAAATGTATTCAATAAATGGGCTTATTTAATGCTCCTATGTAATAAACCACAAGCATCCAGTGAGAGAAACTGTTTCCTCATTTGTGTAATTGTTTTCACTGTAATTATACCACATACGCGTCATCACTGGTATGGATTGGCATCCCCTTGCATTATAATTGCGTCCCATAACAGCATGAAATTATGTGGAGATTAGCGTAATCCAGCGCACAAACCATCACGCCGATAGACGATGCAAATTATTTTCCTCTGCGCTGCAGGTTAAGATATCTAGTAGGGATGGAACTTCGGTACCTCTATATTCAGTAGTATAGAAGCATGTCAGATACTTTGAGATAAACTTCAATATTTTTTTACAATTATAAATGTTTAAGTTTTACATTACTGAAAGTTATTGCATTTAGCTGGATAAGGAAGGCTTCCTGTTATTGTGTTGCACGTGTCCCTGGACTAGAGTTCTAGATGATTCAATGACTTGCGGAGGGAGACTTAGCACCTCGACCGAAGGGCGATCTTTTGCCCCCGGGAGAATGGATGAGGCGAATGGATCCGAAGGGTGGCCGGAACGTTGCCACGACAGAGCAGAGTCCAGTGTCCCTAGAAGTTTCTCAGTTAGAAGCACCCTGGTGGAGGCTGGCTCATCCTGGTTCCTCTGCATTCCCTTCGGGTTCGTACTCCCAAGGGGGACACGGGACTCGGAAACCCACTTCCCTTCCCCCTGACGACGCTTCCAACCCTGATAGAAATCTAACGGGATGAAGGGTGAAATGAAATAATTGATGTGACGAAATAGGGGCACTGGAAATTCGAAGGATACGGAAATCCTTCCCAGCATTCGCCTAGTGACCCGGGGAAACCTCCAGAAAACCCATGTGTCAGGAATTTCGGCAATGGGGATCGAACCCGCAACCTCCCGAATGTGGGCTACATTAGTTACCGCCTGAACCATAACGCTCAGTTTGAACGCCTAAAACCTTTCTGAAGTTTTGCATTCGTCTACAGTACCTACCAAAATTTAAGGACACCTATATTTCACCGAAATACCCTGGGTCCTTAAACTATTTTGCCTAGCGGCCTTATGTTTTGCCAAAATTATCTTATTAAAGGGTACATTTTAAAAAATAATTATGTAGAAGTCACTACTTTGTAAGGATCTTTTTCAGTTTTAGAACAACCGAAAAAAGTATCATTTTAAAGTGTTTTTAAGGATGTGACCATGAAAATTTACGCAATGTCAATTTTATTGTTCTCTGAAGAGAAAGGCCCATATGTGAGGAATATTATCATTGTTTTTATTAACAGTTGACATAATGTTTATATCTGCTACACATGTTGGTAAAAAGAGTTTAAATTAGCACTATTTGGCAATCCATTCAATCCCACGATGAACGGGCCAGCGAAGTCAGAGTGGTGTCTGTTTATAATGTATCGTCCACACTCCAAATCACCACGTGACTGACTGGCCCGAGACAAATTTTCCAAAGATCCCAGAAACTAAAAGACACATGTCGAAGCACGAGACAGTAAACACGTTCCAAGACGTAATATCCCAATCCGAACAACAGATAAAGTCCCTACAAGACCGACTCACAAATATACAGAAAAACATCACAAAGTACATACGCGAAATTGCAAATACGACAATCACACAAATACTCAGCACATTGATACCACCAATATATGACATCACTCCACCCGCACACAGAGCACGATTCCTACAAAACCTGACTCAGACTGCACAAAAGACACTTAAAAAAGCAATTAACACGACGAGAGTTGGCAACCAGCTGGCTATCTTTATAAACGAAAACACCTAACAAAGACACACGAATGACAACACCATTTCCCATAAAAAACATAAACACACAGTAAATACAAACACACTGACATATACATAACAAAACACATAACACACAACACAGACAAAAACTAACCGAGAGCCGTTGCAGCAACACACAAACACAACCACACAATACAACAAAAACACAATTTTTTCTCAGAGGGCAGAAGTCATCGCCTCACACACAGGGACGAACACACCAACCCACACAACCACACTTACAAACACGCATAATCAAAAAAAAAAAAAAAAAAAAAAAAAAAAAAAAAAAAAAAAAAAATTTTGACGCACCCCAGATTGATCTCTCCGCCCCGTACCCAGTTTCAAAAAATTTAAATACGCGGCTGAAGAGGGACTATCCCTAAAACAGCCAGGGCATGTTTTTACAACAGGCCCAAATAACGTTTTTCATTTCATTCATCCAAATCACGCCACTGAATGCTGCTATGTTGAGCTTCTTATGACATGACAATTATCTGCGCTACAGCTTCATTATATTCTGGAGCGAAAAGAGATTATTAAGTAAGAATGGGTAAAAAAAAAAAAAAAAAAAAATATATATATATATAATATTAATAATAATAATAATAATAATAATAATAATAATAATAATAATAATAATAATAATAATAATAATAATAATAATAATAATAATAATAATAAAAAAGTGAAGTATATTACAAGGGCTGGTTTGAGCTGCGGTTGGCAACACATGCAAAGGGTCGGTGGAGCTATACAGCTTGGGTGGTGGCGTTAGTGTAGTTGCTACAGTGATAGGAGTCACGTGTGTTAAATGTAAGTCGTCAAATCACACCGCCCTAAAGGGGATTTTTGCCAAGTTCGAAATGGATAAAGATCAAAGTGGACGGTGGAAAAATCACCAGGGAAAGTTACTTTGGCTATCTGAAGCGTGCGGGAGTGAAAATATTGGACTGTGGTACGTTGGGTTGCAGCTTTTCCAGCAGGACATGATAGTGTGCATCAGAAACCAGGTGGAGGTCAACATGGGGTTAAAAACAGTGTCGTTGAATTTATTCAATATTTGCTGCATGTGGACATCATCTTCATCCAACACTGCGCAGGAAACGATACAACTTCCGAGACAGGGATCCACCCATTGTTTTGCAGGACAACGAGCGTTGTCACCACGCAATAGCCGTGCGGAAACTTTTTGCACGATGGGACTGAGAGGTTCTAGACCATCCACCCTATTCACTGAACATGAGCCCGTGTGAATTTCATCTGTTTCTTAAGATGAAAGAACCACTCTGAGGGATGTTTACGCACCAGAGGAGAAATACTTCAGCTATGGGCGCTTTCTTGTACACATCAACAAAGAGGGCACCGCTGCTGGTATCCTCCGACTTCCTCATATCTGGCAATTGGTGCAACATGTGGCAGGGGATTAGGCTAAAGGTCTGTAGAAGTATCAGGATTGTAAAATAAATAGTGCACACAAGATTTATATTATGTTGCCACATATTTATTTTCAGCCCTCGTAAATGGCAAATGATTGGTGTGCACAAGCGCGGCAAGCTACACGGAGACATTGCAATTCAACAGGGGATAAATAGAACGCGTATGACGAAGGCAATGAAAAATATAGAAAAAGCTGCAAAGTTAAAGACCTGGAGCGAAGTGGTAGGCCAAGGATTACATCGCCCCTGCAGGATAGAGATATGGCAGTTATATCATATTAGATCGGAAGGTAGAGGAGTAGCTGCTCCTAGGCCGAAAAACCGCCGAAAACTTCGAGAGGAATTATCCGAATCTTGGAATAGCATTGCCATGCACGAGTGTAGCAATCTTACAAGGAGTATCCCAAAGAGTAAATCTACTGTGCTTGAAAGCCAAAGGAGTTCCAGTAGAGCATAAAATCATCTGCAATATACGTTTGAAGCAATATGTTATAAATTTCTAATGGTATAGAATGTTTTGTGTTCTAGGAAGAGAAGATTTCAAAATATCTATGGGCATGCTTAAACTTTGGTAGAACCTGTACGTGCATGAATTTCTTCCATTGTTCTTCAGTGTGATACATCTCAGAAGATGGTGACACAAGTTGATATACTGCATTTCAACCAATGTTTTCGTTGAATGATGGACTATATCTATCAGAAATACTTTTGAGTGTAATAAACATTTGGGGAGTAACTCATTCATTCGCTAGGAAAATGTTTTGAAATACCGTGATTTGTGACCACTTCAGGACAGAAATCAAACACGTCATTCCTATTAAAAACCAAAAAGGCAAACACCAAAACAAAACCAGCAGCAAAGGTTTATACAAATGCTTTATAAAAATAAGAGGTATGAAATACTATGATGCATGCGAAGTGCAGTAAAATCATGTATGTAAATTCCTGTTTGCATGAGAAAAGAGCAGTGGCTAATCTAGGAATGACTCTATGACATAGGGTGAGGTCACAAAGCTGCGTGACAGGTTTTGTACCAGGAAAGTAGATGCTGTTCATCAGCATACCAGAACTCTCATTTCCGCTGTGACTAATGCATCAATGATGAAATGTCAAAGATTTAGCATACATTAACCATATCTTCCGGAACAGCCCACGTCACGTAAGTGTATTTCCTGAAGGTTGTGCTACTTGGCATAAAAGGATCTGATATGCTGCACCCACATGCGTTTCTCTACTCTTGTACTATCTATTGCTACAAAAATCTTTATCCTCTGTCTTCTTCATGTTAGTCGGGAGAAACATTTACAGAAATTATCTTATTGCTAATTTCCCTGTAGGTGCAAAGCGAATATGGCAATACAATAGGCTTTGAGCGATAGTCAAATTTTTTAATGCTGGCCACTATATAAGGCTTTAAAATTTCGTTCTCTTCGCATAGGCAAGAAATAAAAAAGTAAATAGCGACCTACCATCTGAGAAAAGTTTAAGTATTACAAAACTTGCACAAATAACAGGGAATATCTCCGAAATGGTGCACCACCCCGTAGCGAAGCGGTAGCACTCCTGCCTATTGCTCGAGGATCCCGGGTTAAATCCACGGTACCGGCATGGGATTTCTCCCCGCTGTGAGGTCTGGTCCGGGGTGCACTCAGCCTCGTTCTGTCCCTGAGGGACCAATTCAGCTACTTGAATAAGGAAGTAACGGCCCCAGGTCGTGAAGACCGCATAACCGAACATGAGGGATCGCAGCGCTGACCACGTATCACCCTCCAGTACTGCACCCCACTCATGACCCCTGTCGTGGGCAGAGGTGGGGGACGCAGCGGCTAGCCGGTAAGCCTTGGCCCGGATATGGCTGTTGCGCCTTGGGGTTAAGTTTTTCTCCGAAATGGTGAACTCGACAACAAATGCATTTGGAGACAACTTGTGTGTTTTTACTATAAAAATATCTTAAATATATGACATTTTAATCAAGATCCTTAGAGTCATTTTTGAGAAATCAAAATTTTTGAAATATTTTCCCTGGAAAAGATAGTTTAGGTTGAAGCGATTCTTTTTTCAAAATCTTCGTGTCGCATCCTTGAAAGATATTAAGCTTAAATACCAACATTGGTTTCTAACCGACTTTTCGTTCTCGAGTTATACTGTTCACAGACAGGCACACACACCCAAACACACACCCACACCCGCACCCCCCGCCCAAACCCACATACACCCACCCCCACACATACATCCACACCCGCAACCCCCGCCCACACACACACACACACACACACACACACACACACACACACACACACACACACACATACACACACACACACACGGACGCGCACGGGCTGACCGCTTTGTAACAATGCTTTTTTTTAATTCATTGAGCTTCAAACATATTTCTGGTGAAATCCCGACGTCGAAATTTTTGGTCGAATACAACACTTCCCTTACTTGCTAAAAAAAAAAAAAGTAAAAATGCAATCAAAAGTTTTTTTGGCTTCGTTCTTTTGTGGGGTAGAGTATTGTGGTATTTGAGACTTGTACTTCGAACGCTAGATAGCTATTAGATACGTAAACTATAGTTTACGTAATTGAAGGATAAACGTTTTCTGCTATATTACCAACGGATTTTAACCAACACAAGATGGTTTATTAGATGTGATAGGTATTATTTTTTATTCTTTGGCAACAATTCTCGCCAAATAGAGGTAGTAATTTTGGGCTTATGACGTAGGTACAACATTTAAACACATAAGGGCCACGGAATGCCCTATCTTCACAATGTTAAAATGTGTTATATATAAGAAACATTTTCTAAGTAACTATACAACCTAGAAAGCTAAAATTTGTATACCTTGTTGGTGTAATATCCTTATAATAGCTGCAATAACAGTTTTTGGAAAAGTTGAATGGTTTTTTAAAATAATTCATTCTTCTACTGACATTTCCACACATTTTAGAGCAAATACTTGTTAAAAATCCTACCAATTCAAAACGCTTCTTTCAGTGGATGTAAACATGAACACAAGCAACTCCTAGAAATTTCAGGTCAGAATATTAATGAACGGCTGGAAAAATGTGAGGAAATTTGAACTTACGAGGAATGAACTCCAGAAGTGAAACCTCCAGTTCCTACATATTGGTTTTATTTCTTCCATTATGGCAAGTGGCACACTTTGAGGGTGGTTAGTGTTGTTTCTTATGACCAACCCTCTATTGTATTTACAGCAACACTGTGCACCAGCTGGACACTAACCATGATTGTGGTAGTCATTTGTTGACAATGTATTAAAGTAAACTGCCCATACCTGTTTTGTCATTTTTTCTAAATGTTGTCTTATTGCAAGACCGTAATACCTCTGCAGCCTCTCAGTGACATCATCTGTGAGTCTATGCCTTCCACCAACTCTCTTTACATCACTAAGAGCTTTTCCCCCAAAGAAACTTTCAGTTTTCTTAGTCGACAACACATCCTCTTCTGGACATGACCCACATATTCCAGTTTTTCAATTCTTACATTTTCTCCATATGGCTGTAGTGTTACAACTTCATTATGTGCTTTACTGTCACCATCTCTTAAGTAATTAGTGTAGTGCACTTTATGGTAGTTTTCAGACCACTGTAATGTTTGTTTAACTCCTGAAACTTCCATTCCTCCACTAGTGCTACTGTAATTGGCTGTACGGAATTGCGTGCAGTCATTACTATATATGAATAATAAACCTACTTCTAGAATAGTTAACGAGATAATTGAAATGTCATAATGAAGAAAAATCTTCATACTTTCATATAGGAGAATAATCCAAAAACTGATTTGAAGAAGAAGAGCTATATGTATTTTGCTTTAAACCAGAAATAGTCACTGATGAGTACGCCTTAGAGGTTCAAGAAGACTGTTATTCTACCTTTCATATATTGTTACAAAGCCCCTAGAAACACATGGAAGGTTTGCAGGTAGTTCTGAAGTCGCATTTGGCGGGTAATAGGCTCAGCCTATAGAAGAATGCTAGCTGTGTTACCGATGCCATTGCGAAGTAGTTACTGCAGTAGGAAACAGTATTAACCTTGATAGTGGTGTTAATTTTGATGATGATTATTTCATGTTCTTGAAGCTAAATGTGAAATGTTTAATGAAATTAGTTTAAGACAGCGGCAGGCAAATATGTACCGGTTAATGATCAATATCATGGTCAGTGGCAAAGAATACGTCGCCCCCTTTCACCCTCACCCCTCACTCAACACGTGTTCAAACAAAAACAAGTAGTGGTGGACACTGATCTATAGACATGGCTCTTTCGAAATCACGAAAACCCAAATGAGCCTTCCTAGACCAAGAGGAGTGGGAACAACAATAATTTTGCTTCCCTAGGGGTGAAAATGTGATGTAGCTGTTGTGTTTCAAAGTTTTGATTGGTGTTTACCAGTCAAACATCAAATGGCGTTACGAACTACGCGTCACAAAGACTAAAACCAAGCCACAGGTACCAAACCTTGAGGCATTTTAAAATAATATCACAAAACCGGCCTCTGTCCGTAAATGCAAGAATGAAGTTTAAATATTCAAGAAGATTTGTACTCTAGTAAATAAGTGGATTACAACGTACCTACACTAAGCTTATGAAACCTTAAAGGTCCTTATGTAAAGCCACAGTTACAAATTGAGGTTGCGAATTTACAAGCTAACACAAGTTTGAAATTACAATTACAAAACAAGGCTGGTTTACTTTTATGTAGAGAACTTGATATGACAACATTTCAGTCTCTCCGGTCGTTTGCAGCGCATATTAGTACTATGTGTGAGCAATTTTGTTCTAAACAGAATATTGTAAAGTGTAAAAGCAGAATGCGCTTGACAGATGAAAACCTAAGTGCTATCTTGGGCTGTCACTACTTGTGGATTAACCCTCGCATTGCCAAAGGGTGGGGGAACTTTATGCCCACCTTTTGTAACTTTTTTAAATTTCCCTCTTTTAATTTTTTCTAAAGGCATGCAGTTAATAGTTACTGTTTCTGCTACTGAATTGTGCACTTGTTTCAAATTTGTCATTGTTGGTGCTTTTGAGAAACAATTAAATGTCAAGGTGGTAATAAATTAATGTGATCCGTGTAAAAAAGTAGAAAGGAATATTTAAACAATAAATATTACCTTTATAAACATGACAAGATATAGTACCCAATTTTAAAGTAAATTTAAAAATTGTTCAGACATTTTGTTGCCAGTGGTGGTCACGAAGTAACCCCCATTGGTAATCTAAGTTAGGAAATAAGGCTTGGTAATGCTAGGGTTAACGTTAGATGTATGCGAAACCCTAACGCTCTTGGTGAATTAAAGAATATATTAATGAAGCCCTCTCAGTCTGTGAATTTGTATTAAGTATGTATAAAACATGTGTTAAAGAAGTTCCTTTAAACCGCCACTGCGACTTTCAAGCTCATTCTAACGGTGCATCATGTGCATGTTGGTTTGCGTTCCCTGACGTCACAATTCGTGCAGTCGCGATGACCAATTTGCCGATTCTTGGTTTAAGATGAAAATCAAATATGCACATTGGTTCACAACTAGCAAATGCAAGTTATTTTGGCTGTTTGTAGAAGCATTCACTGAAAATAAATACAACTAAAATTAGTATTTTATTAAAAATAGTAAGTACCTGAGATAGGACATTAAATTATTTAAACGTTTAATAAATGAAACTGATAAACTACCTTATTTTGTTTACTCTTAAATAAAATAAATAAAAATGATTCACCACATAGAAACACTTTTTACATCGAAGGTACAAATGCGAGCCACAGAGATGGCGAGATACCACAGCTGTGGGTGACGTGATAGAGGGCATTTATCGAGCCCTTGTTACAATGTATGTAAACAATAATATACAGCACTCAATTGCCAAACTGTAGCGAAGCGAAAAAAGATTCTGGAGGGTGAAAATAATAATAAATTGGATTAGTTTCCGTTATGTCAAATATTACAGCTCTTTTAATCGTTGTATGCAAATTATACTGCAACGAAAGGTCCAGACCTTCAGTTTTTACTTTCTCTAACCTGTGTATGGAAATACATGGTTTGAAGCCCTCTCAATGCAAAAAACCATATGATGTGTTGTACTCATATGACTTTCTCTACTCCTGTACTACCATTCTTACAAACTCTTATTCCTTTATCTTCATCATGTTAGTTGAGATAAACATTTGCAGAAATTATCTTATTGCCTATTTCCTTGTAGGTGCAAGGGGAATATTAGAATGCAGTAGAATTTGAGCGATAGTCGAATCTTTTAAAGCTTTGGGACTCCGTTCTCTTTGCATGGCTAAGAAAGAAAAAAAAGTGAATAACGCTCTTCCATTTGCCGTATTCCAAAACTCACACAAATGACAAGGAATAACTCCGATATGGTGCACTCGACAAACAATTTCATTCGGACATAAATTGCGTGTTTTAAAGTGATCTACATTTTGTATAGTAAGATTTGACCTATCTCTTACAATTTACGAGATATTCAAAATCCATCCAGAGTAAACAGGACTACATAGACTATAGCCAGAAAATTCAAAATACACGTTTCATTTGTCATAAAATATCTTAAACAAATGGCATTTTAACCATAATCGTCGCAGTCATTTCCGAAAAAATAAAAATTTTGGAAAAATGTTCCATGTAAAGGGTAGTTTAGGGTGGAGGGATTTTCTTCAAAATGTTCGTGTCGCATCCTTGAAAGATATTCAACTTAAATATCAATTTTTTAAACCGACTTTTCGTTTTTGAGTTATACTGCCCACAGACTGACAGACACACAGACTAACACAACGACACACGGACCTTTTTCTAAAAATGCTTTGTTTTATTCAGGGAGACTCAAAACGTGTATTTCCGGTGAAATCTCAACATCGAATTTTTGGGTGGAATACAATACTTCCGCTACTTACTATATGTAGTAGAGAAAGTAAAAAGGGGAATTTTATGAGTGTTTGTGAATAGCAGCACTCAAAAACCAGATGTAGCACAGATACCAAATTTGGTAGTTAAGTCTAGTGTCTTCAAAAATGGCTCTAACATTTTTGATTATATAACGTGTGGAAGGTATTACTTCGGCCATACGTTAACCAGGGATCCTGCATCAGTGTAATAAATATGTCCGATACAATTATAATAAATAAAGAAACGTTCGCCCCCTCAAAAAAAAAAAATCATATCAAACAGCCATCTACCTTCTACCTTCTTGACGAATGGATATAAATGGTTTATTATTTCACCGACATTTTTACTTTTCTTAAACCTTTTCTAAACTTTCTTGACGTATTTTTGCAAACTTCGACGCGCAAAGTTAACACCATTTTATGACAAACACATAGGCGGAGTTTCAGGTCGGTTAATACGTGAGAGTTTTACAATGCATTTTTCTGGGTAGTAAGATTTTTGACACTTTTATCACTTAAATTGCAACTTACGATGCAATTTGTGAGCTATTAGAATAAAGTTTTTAAAATAATTTCCCCAGCACATTCCAACTAAAACTTGTAATGTAGTTATTAATATAAGAGATGTGTTATGGCTCGAAACCCCACCTACCCAGCTATGTTAATTGTGTATCTATAAGTAGGTATAAGTATATACAGTATGTTCATAAATCGGTCGGATCTCCTCGCGACGACACCGGACCGGGCGAGGACCGGCGCGATTCCGCCAAAATTACATGTAAGCGACCTTGCTACGGAACACTACCGTACTAACTCATATTAGTCTTACCTGTACCACAATATATATTGAAATTAATGTGTTCATCACATAACGTGAGGAAAATTTGAACTTACAGAAAATGAGCTCCAAAGCTAAAACATCTTGACCCTAAATATTGGTTTTATTTCTTCCACTATGGCAAGTGGAAAACTTTGAGAATGGTTATATTTATCTCCTGTGACCAGACCTCTATTATATTTACACCAACTGTCTGCACCAGCTGGACACAAACCATGATTGGGGTTGTCATTTGTTGACGACGTACGGAAGTAAGCTGACCATATCTATTTTCTCATTTTTTCTACAATTTTGTCTTATTGGAAGACCATAATACTTCTGCTCCTCTCAATAACATCTGTGAGTCTATGCCTTCCAACAACTGTCTTTCCATCACGAAGAGCTTTTCCCCTCAAAGAAACCTTCAGTTTTCTTAGTCGACAACACACCTTCTTCTGGACATGACCCACACATTCCAGTTTTTCAATTCTTACATTTTCTGCATAGGGCTGTAGTGTTACAACTTCATTATGTGTTTTAGTGTCACCATTCATTAAGTAACTAGCGTAGCGCATTTTATGGTACTTTTCAGATCACCGAAATATTTGTTTAACTCCTGAAACTTCCATTCCTCCACTAGTGCTACTGTAATTGGCTGTACGAAATTGTGTGTAGTCATTCCCATATTTTAATAATTATCCTACTTCTAGGATAGATGTGAAGGTAATTCAAACAACGTAGTTAAGAAACAACGCCATACTTCTATATAAGACAATAATCCCAAAATTAAGTTTTTGGACCGAAAACCCATTTCGTATTTCCTGCATATCATAGTCTCTGGTAATGGCATGACTTATTGCGAAGAAGTCAGAAAACTAGGAAAGACAAAGGAATCTAGGAAAAGAAATCTCTGCAGTGTGGTGTGTGTAGTGTGCCACAAAGTCAGGGAAAATGTTTGAAAGTATTGAAATTGCTAAAAATTTGTTGTGTTTTAATGTGATATTCATCCCAACAATTCTACCATAGAACTACCTTAGCTACTGGAAGCTAGCGTCAGTCCAGCTGGAATAATAGAAGTTCTATGGTTATTTACTTAAGTGCTTGCCTGATATTAGCTCTAGCCATACATCAGACATTCATCAGAACCCTAACAATTACAACATTTCCAAAAGTCTCACAATTCAAACTGTCTGTTCACTGACCACTCCCATTTGTTTCTCTCATTCCATAAAAATATTTCTATAACTCTTGGTCCCAACTGATCCTTAAACATTTTTTCTCACTGTTAGCTCTTTATTTTTATTTAATCATTTTCTGCAAATCAACTGTTTCCTCTAATGGTCTGTACCTGAACATTCTAATAATAAATGAATCTCATTTTCCCTTCAATTGCATATTGGACATATTCCGCTCATCATATTCTTCCTTTCTTTTCTCTATTTCCATATTCCCAAAACCAAGGAATCACTTCTCTTTCGTTCTATTCCCAAATCTTAAGATATAACTCTCTCCCTACTTTATTTTTCCATTCCTTTTAAAAGCTAAGTGTCTTGTGTCTCGTATTTGAGCATATAAGGTTTGCCCATCCATATCTTCTAGCCTTGCACTTATCATTTTTCAAACTCCCTTTACTAATTTGTATTCTGGGGTCCACATATCGCCTAGCCCATTTATTATTAATAGATTTTTAATTTTTCCGAGTCATGTATTTGTATGCTTCCGAGTATTTTGAAAATTGAAACACACCTTTAATAAATCACTATTGGGTAACTCCTAGATTCTAAATAAACATTTTAATGTTCTTTCAATAAGAGGAAGATCGGGTAATATGGAATACTCCAGTTACTTGCTTATTTGGTGCTGAAATCCAACGGTGTCTACTAAAAATACATCAGAGGTTGATTTCAGAGCACAAACAGTCTCACCTGGTTTGTGTCACATGGTGTTTGATTGTGAATGTTTATCTGATTTTCATCATCTAAAATGCTTTCCAGGTAAGTTTTTAAATGCTTCTGAAAACTACTTCAGCGCATGTTATAGATGTAAACTAATGTTATGATTATAACAAAGGCTGAAACATTCGTGCTGCACAGATCTTTCGTTTTCATTTTATTTCATTCTTGTGCAGTGACACTGTTTGTTTCAATGTGGCGTGGCGGGTAATGTGGGGCGATATTGCCCCCCCCCCATTTATATCTAGTATTGCATAATACCTGCATTGTTTCTGATGCATAAAATTTATAATTTTAGAATTTTTTAGAACACACTTAATTTTTTTCTGCAGAAATGCAAAACAAATGTCACAGTAATGGGGAGAAGAGAAAACTGGGATATGGACCAGATGGGGGCAGCCATCAAGGCAGTAAGGGAAAATAGGATGGGGTTGTATTGGGACTTGTCATCCATCTGGATGGGTTCAGACACACATCTTCACGAAATGGTTCGAACACTTCATACATGTTGTCAAACCCACTAAAGAATCTCCACTTCTATTACTGATGGATGGTTACACTAGCCATAATAGAAACATGGCCAGGGAGAATTTTGTGGTTATAATCTGTTTGCCGCCCCACAGTACACACAAACTGCAACCCCTCGATAAGAGTAATGGGACCACTGAAGTCTTATTATAGCGATTTCTGTAAATAGCTTTTTCAATAAGACCAACACTATTTTGTGGCTTATGTTCATACTATAGAATTCAAGTCAGTGCATCCTTATGTGAGAAAATATTTTAGCAAGAAATAAATAAGCTCCTACGTAAATTTGGTAGTTGAAACATTATTGGGAAATTTATGTAGCATTCCATATTACCCCTCCTATTCCATATTACCCGCAATAAACAATTGGAAGGTTTTTTTTTATCGAAAGTTAATAACAAATGTTAATTCTTTTCTTCAAAGTTATAAGAAATTACCAAAAAGTTTCAATTTATTCACTAAAAATAAAGTTATTGAAATTATAATATAATTACTTCAAATAAGTCAAGGATAAAAGCTGGTATTCCATATTAGCCGATCTTCCTCTACCTATTCCGTAGAGTAAAGTAACGATGCATGCATGCAAATAGCGACAGACAGCTACCAGTACCAGATGCCAGCCCCACCAAATCCTTCCCCACATCTTGGTGCATTCTTTGAAATTTAAGGCAGTCGTGGCATAGAATTTGAGGAGTGCGGGTAAGATAAAAAGAAAATGACGAAGCAAGTGGCATATGAAGTAGGAACTGAAGATGGAAAAGGAGAAAAAATAAAATAAAGAGGAGTGAGAGGTGAGGTGAAACTCAGACCGCCATCATAATAGGCCACAGACCCGTAATTACAGGAATTGAGGCGCACGGAGTAAGGTGTAATTGTTTTGTCTTGGTGCCGGTCGGGCTTATCCGACGCCTCCTCCCCGTACCTCACCTCACCTCATATTCCTTTTGTCCTTCTCTCACATTTTCCTTCATACTTTAACGACTTTAGTTTGCTTAGTATTAGATTTTTCAGTATTAAAGTCTAGATTTTCTTATCCGTCGAAGAAATTTCCCATTACAAAGCGCTTCTACAAAGACAGAAACGAGTCTGTCTTTGGATCGGTACATTTTATTCAATTTCTTTCCCATTCTCCTTCTAGTTTTAATTTCGTTAAAGTGGGGCAACTTTGTACCTCTTTCCCAACTTCAAAAGCGCAGTTAAAGGAAAGAAAAGATGCAAATATTTGCTGCTGAGCCCTAGAACATTAACATCTTTTTACCTATACTAAATATTAACCACTCGTAAAGCCTACGTGTAGATCTTTAAATGGATTGTATTTATTATAACGGGTGATCCAAAAGACTCCGAACCGGCTGCGTTGTACGCGTCCTCGACGTTCGTCGCCGAATGCCCCTGCCATAGAATAGGGCGGATGAAACCATACAACAATTTTAAGACTACTTTTAAAGGCTTTACTTGCAAATGTTATAAAAGGAGTTGCTGAAGCTTGCCTCCGTCGTTGTCCATACATTTTGGCACCTCTTTAGGAAACTATCCATCACTCGCCGTAGTTCACGTTGAGAAATGCTGGCAATTTCCTGGCGGATATTTTGTGTTAATTCTTCCAGGGTGTGTGGGTTTGTCTTGTACACTTTATGCTTTATGTTACCCCAGAGGAAGAAATCGCAGACCACCTGGAAACCTTTCTGTAACTGCACTATCACTTGGCGAGCTCTGTATCATAATACACTTTGTGACTAAGTACAGGACAAAATAATAAAGCACACTGGTAATAACTCAACCACACGATAGTGCGTCAGCTCAATACTGCTCTTCCACAGCCGAGAAAAGCAAATAACCGCGTGACCTTGTGTACAGCAGCTCCGTTATCGTGTTTCTGTGTGCGCATTGGAAAAACACCGCGCAGCGGTTCAGTTGTTTTTGGGTCTCTCTGTATATTATAATTAAATGCTTATTGTTGGCTTTAAGCCTTTAATACGAGAATGCATATTGTGCAAAAGCGGTTTTCAAATAATGCACAACAATGCTACGTGTGTGGGCAATGTTTGAGAGGTGGAATGGAACTAAAAGATTCAATGCCACAGCTGAGATCTGCGCGAAGAGTCTGTGGTTCAGATCCCAGCTGTGGCATTGAATTTGTCAGTTCCAATTCTAACTCTAAAAGCTACATATGTTTACATTGTTATATTAAAACGACGAATGTATAGTGAAAATTGTCATTTAGACACAACATTAATTAGTGATTTGTTGTAGTGTTTAACGCCCGCTTTTACTACTACGGCACCGCAGACGGTGACACTGATAATACATGGAATGAAGATGGGGCACCGGTGGAATGAGATGGCGGGGGGCTCCGGAGAACCCGGAGGAACCCCCCCCCCCCGCCCCAATGCCGCTTCGTCCATCACAAATCCCACATGCGGTTGCCTGGGATCGAGCCCGGGCCACTTTGGTGAGAAGCGAATGGTTTTACCTCTCGGCTACGGTGCGGCCGTTAATTAGTAATGGAAATTATAGTTTATATATATAAAGATGACATAAGACACGGCTGCATTATGTGCAATCACTACGCTTTTTTCTGATGTTCGCCGCTATTTGAATTTTTATAAAGTGCCTGTTGTCATGCGTTTCTTGGGGTAATTGCAGTAGAACAGTGTTTCCTTGGGCCATGTGGCAGGAGGGGTCCTTGCTGTTCTTGCACTTTGGTTTGTAATACTCGTTTTATTACAGCCTTTAGCTCTTTATTCAGATTTTACCCAGAGTCTCGTTGGATGAGTCAGGCAGTGCAAGTTGTAGATGCAATTCTAACATGAAGTTCATTCTTGCCAAGGAGTTGTACTTGGAGCATTTTTGAAGTGTTGATGAGCATTGCATATGATGTATGAATTTATTAATGCAATATTCTCCAGGTACTTATCTTTCTTTTATTGGTATCTACAAGTGAATCTCCCTTCAGTTTGTATTTCCCACTTTCAATTTGTTGGATTCTATATAATGGAGTTATGTCTTCATCGTTTTCCTCCTCATTTGAAGAAAAATCAGGATCCTCATGACTGTCATCAGAATCCCAAGGTTTTTCAATCTTGTTTTCCTCTTGTTCATCTAATTCCTGCATTCTTCTATCCTTTAACTTGAATCCATTGAAAATCAGAAGCATTATTTGATCTTCATCATTGGTCGGGACCCTCTCCATTATTCTGAAAATACGGTAACACTTAGTTCGCATATATTTCGCCACATTCATTGAGTAAACATTTACTTTGAAATATTGTTTCTCAAACTTATTTAGTACACGCATACAATCTCTCACACACATTGACACTTTTGACACGTATTCCATACGTAAACAGATTTTCTACCAACACTAACCAAACGTAAAATTTGCGTAGTCAACTTGTCTATGCACTCCTTTGTTGTCTAGCACAACAATTAAGCACGTCCAACCACGTGGATTCCATCTCTTTACTAAATGCCTGAAGCTCTTAGTGCGACCCAAACATAAAGTTCGGAGGGTTATGGAACTATAACTTGTAACGTAACACTATACCTAAATATTACGTATAGTTGGTATTCTAGGATTAAAAAAATTAAAACAACACAACTTAGAACTTAGAAAACATTTAAGCTGGTTCTCAATTCAAGCACATCTCGGTCAAGATATTTTCATGACAAAAGGTGAATCTTGGATTACACTGCATAGTTCTCTACATTATGAATGTTTTTTAACTGGCAAACCGTAAGAGACAAAAACTTACCAGAACCAAAGTGCAGATCTCGTTAAAGGGCAGATTTATAGTGGGCGTGTCTTGGAGTCCGGAACTGTTAAGGAATTCTGCACGTCTCTATGGCCTGTCTGCCTACGGCCTGTGGTCTCCTGTGTTTCCTTCACTTTGTCCCTTCTTTCTGGGGGTTGGTGGTCATAATAGACCTCTCGGAGGTCTCGTATTGGATGAGTCTTCCTTCGTTGTATACCTTATACCTTCATTTATTTTAATCTTTTGGTTCGTATGTAATACCTATTCTTATCCACCCCAAATT
>CM060964.1:45760220-45785220 GCA_030765045.1 Tenodera sinensis | reverse complement strand
ATTTATATCTTGACTGAAGTACTGAAGGAAATACAAATTGACACTCATGTACTGCTCAGAAGTGTAGGCAAACAGAATAAACATGCCCTTACGACAGAGATATCTTTACAAAATAAAATATTAACAAGGAATTATTACTAGGCTTCAGTTTTTAAGGGCTGTTTCTTTTAAATTCCTACCAATTTAAAAAATGACGCGTGTTATAACAATACTTAAAGTTTTGTGTTTTTCACCACATTTTTAACCATAACAGTAATTTATCTCTTGCATTACTGACAGTCTTAAGTCTGCAAATGGGAAGGAAACTTGTGATTGTTGTGGTACTTGCAATACTGAGTCACCATTGGGGTAATTTTCTCTGACGTGAGACTGTCTTTGTGGTGTACTGGGAGAAATACGAACTGGTTTGAGAATTCAATGTCAACTGGCAGTTTGTCACAGTAGCTTGCTGGTTAGAGCACACGTATGTAAGTGGGGAGTCTGTGGTTCAGATCCCGGCTGCGGCATTGAGTTTTTAAGTTCCCGTTCTACCTCCCAAACTGTATTTTTAAATTTGTGGGATATTCATGTCCGGCTCGAAATACTACAGTTATCAGTGGCGGACTGGAAGCGAAGGCAAACTACTCAGATGAATGGGGAAGGCAATTTACGCTATAGAGTTCAAGTAAACAGGAGGCAATTTACCAACGCCGGTAAAAGCTACTGGTTACTGTGTTATATATATAGCCATATGAGTAGGAAACATCAGCAGGATGTTCTGTTTTCTGGAGGAGTAAGGGGGTACGGTATCATAGAGCATCGTCCTTTGCGATTTAGAGGTAATATGCTTAGCCTCTGGTCGCGGGTTCAAAGGCGTCTGAAAGCACTGTTTCTTTTTTTCGGGCTTAAACATCCTTAGCATGGTTTCCTTCAGAAGGGAAGTAAAGCCGGAGCCTGAGTGACAAGGTGAAACCACGCAAACACCCATGTGAGAGAGCGCGGTCGCCGGGGATGAAACCCGGGACCTCCCGAATGCGAGTCGCACACGTTGCCGCAGCAACACGTCGATCGGTTGGGCTGCCTTAAAACAAATATTAAGCACCTGAGCATACATTAATCATGTAAAATGCAATTTATAACATTTTTAGCCATGTTGCGGTACATTTTAATGAATACATGAACGTCCTTTTATGCCTGCAGAATTTGGGATTTGAAAACCAGTTTGATTCGTCTCTCTAAAAAGAATCAATGAATGCTCATGCTATTAGCAGTAGTAAACTCCATTTCGGTATTACCCCAGGATTTAACCGAACGCTGCAATTGACAAGGTAAAATGTGGAGAGGAATTTGATTAAAGTACGTGTATCGACTTTACAATTGCATCTGTTATCCTTGCTATACGATGCAAAGCAGAGAACAGAGACAAGAAGATTCTAAACATTTCGGAAAATTAATTTTCCAATATACTAACCTGAGAGCAAATCATTCTGATAGAACCGTTCCTCCAGAAAGCATTCCAAACACAGGCAATCATGAAACGGAATTAAACCCCTGCTAACTTTACAGTTTAAATATCCAGGTCACGTTTCTTCCAATACCGTTTGCTAGGAACTTGTTGGACGTGCAGATATAGTGCAATATGTATGTACGTATGTGTCTCGAGCCAGGCGGTTGATGAACAAAGAGATCTACGCGGAGTAGAAGCTAACACCAGGGGGAGTAGTGGTAGCCTCTCCGTGGGTGGCTCTTGAGGGCAATACCCGAGTCTAAAAACGTCCTCTCAGCTTAATGTGGTTACGCCACTGACGCGCATCCACCATAGAAGGAATTACTACTGAGAATCTCGACAGTGTCAACAGCGAAACGGCGCAGTGTCTTCAGGCTCTCCAGGCGGACGATATTGTGACGCCGGGCGCGGCGTATAACAAAGGACGGTCGAGGCTAAGATACTTCTCACCACACACGGCCGACGAGTTGAGTTGTTGTAGTGTTTAACGCCCGCTTTTACTACTACGGCACCGCAGGCGGTGACACTGATGATACATGGAATGAAGATGGAGCACCGGTGGAATGAGATGGTGGGGGAAACCGGAGTACCCGGAGAAAACCCGCCCTGACGCCGCTTCGTCCACCACGAATACCACATGCGGGTCCCTGGGATCGATTCCGGGCCGCCTAGGTGGTAGGCGAGCGCGCTAACCGCTCGGCGATGGCGCCGCCACGGCCGAC
Organism: Tenodera sinensis; assembly: GCA_030765045.1. Lineage (NCBI taxonomy): Eukaryota > Metazoa > Arthropoda > Insecta > Mantodea > Mantidae > Tenodera > Tenodera sinensis. The sequence goes on along the minus strand of CM060964.1, from coordinate 45,783,012 downwards.
GAGCAGACGCTCAAGGTCAGGCCGCCTCGCGCGACTGTTTGTGTATACGCGACTAACAACAAAGTGCGGTGCTTAACAAAGGCTTGCTGGAACCTTCGAGAGACATCCGGCGGCATCGTGTTTCTAGAAGTTTCAGAAAGGATCTGTGACATCATCCCCTCTATAGACAGAGACGAGCAACGAATCAGAGTTACGGTTACGGACATGAGTCGGTCAGCGAGTTACAGACAGGAGTCAGTCACTTCTTTGAGTGTGTGTGTATGTGTGTGTGTGTGTGTGTGTGTGTGTGTGTGTGTGTGTGTGTCTGTGTGTCAGCTGCGTATGTAGTCGCGTCGTCAAGGAAGATGGCGAAGCGGTTATGAGTGTTGAGTGGTTGTATCCTCAGAGTTAGTTTTTGAGAGACAAAGAAAGTGAAGAAAGGCAGAGGAGTGTTCAGAGATACGACAAAGGAACAGTTGTGAATTGTCATATCACGAAAAACTAACGACAGAGTTAACGTCAGTGAAAGAGAACCGTGTGTTTTCGCATTCAGAAGAATGTCAGGAGTAGGATTCGTCGAATTGTCAAATTGTTAGCCAATTTCCAAATGGCTTCTCAGGATACTGTTCCAACACATTGGACTATGGAGACTAGAGAAAATGTCCCTTGTGCATACGCTGCTGGCTGTGAAGAAATGGTCGATAACTGTAGGGTAACTGGATGTTTACCCTTAGAACATAATATGATAAATCTCTGCCGTGCAGAATCATTAGACACTGTCAACATGAAAATACTGCGCTCCTGGTGAAGCTTGCTAACAAGACCCTTGGCCGGTTCAAACAATCTAGCGTCTGGTTTATATTTCATCATTGCTTATGGACCTGGGCTCTATTACGGAAGTTCTTCCCCCAAGAAGACATATTTATTAAGGGTGCACAGAAGTGGCAAACGTTAATTTCTGAAGTACTGAAGTTAGAGGCTTAACTTTTTGCACAGGCATTTCCAGCAGCTAAATATTTGTTTGTGCCAAATTTCATTCCAATATATAATCACATTCTTGATATATTAATTAATTTACATCAATTTTGTTGGGTATAATAAAGATCTATCTCCTCCAACAGATGTTGAACTACAGGGTTGACTTTTTAAAGTATGTCTCTTTTTACCTTTGCAACAAATTAAAGGATGGGAATTTTCATATGATGTATAGTTTTTCTTAAAAGAATTAATACCATAAAGTATAAAACTATCATAAAAACAGCGCATTATTGTATTAATTATGTTGTCTTTAAAGTAATAACCAATGTAAAAATTTGAGACATTTTACTACCCATATTCTGAACTACATTGGCAGAAATGTTTAACTCTTTAGCTAGATTATTGTGGGAGAAGATAACAAAAAAAGTTGTTTCCAAGAAAAATGAGTTAAAGGTTAGTCCCACACTTCCTCATTAGCCTCTATACAAGTGTCTTTTTTCCCAATCTGATTTTGTTCATTCATTTACATAAGGTTGACCAACTGCCCTTTCTTTTTTGGCATTCTGAACATTTCAAATAACATTCAATTAACCATTTAAACACAGTAAGTTATTTCAAAAGTAGGATCAAATGCACACGATCAGCTGGTAAACAACATAAATTGGCCAAGCCCAATAGAAGCACGGTAAATAACTTCAGAAACAAACAAATGAGAACAGAAAAACACTGCCCTCTAGGGGATTTATTGGAGAACTTGTTCAACTAGGCTATGGTGAATACATAGGTAGCAGAACACTTAGCGCCTCGTTTAAAAACAATTTATTCCAAGCCCCCATGAAATGGAAGGTGTGGACACGCCCGTTTAAAGGGAAGAGTCACAGGTGAACCGCTTTAAAAATGGCGTCAAAAATGTGTCCCCCCCCTTTCTAGGTAATTAAAACTTCGCAGATATATTATTTAAGGTACGGTGCATTTTTGCAATAAAAATCCAAAAATCGATCTTTTGGCCACACAGGCTAAAATATCACTTAGTGTTACCTTAAAATGGGTTGTCGGTCTGGATGGCTCAGTTGGTTAGACGTTGGCCTACTGTTCCCAAGGTCTTAAGTGTACTTAAAAACGACAGCTCCATGTCAGTAGATTTACTGACATGTAAAAGAACTCCTGCGGGATGACATTCCGGCACACCGGCGACGCTGATATGATCCTGGCAATTAACAGCGTCGTTAAACAACCATAATGTTAAAACGGCTTATTGCGATGACAAAAATAGTGTGCAATTACCCCATTTCTGGCACCAGTGCCACAAATTGAATGAGCAGCAATAATGTCATCTCCGCCACAACATAGTTTTCTCCAATGTGTGCCTGTAAGAAAACCTGAAATTGCCACTCTCGCAAGTGCAGCAACATTCAGACAAAAGAATCACCTCATTATGTGGTTTGATTAGTCAAAGTGACACATTTTTCTTTTCTCCACCCACAAAACCTGTTATACTATTTTTCGTAAACATCTTTTGATTTTCTGGATTTAATAAACTCTCAGCACTCTTGGTTTCGTTCAAAATGTCAAGCAGAATACAATCCATTTTCAATAGTTTTGTCATTACCTTCCATTTTCCTGTAGTGTTAAAACAAATGAAACTACACGTGGTTAGCATCCATATTACGTCATACTTCTATGAACTGTGATACATTATAATTTTTCATTTAGCAAATTTGTCAGTTCTTTTATTTATATTAGTACTAAAATTACATAAAACGTTGTATGTAACACCGGTGTAACATTTTTATTGTGACACTTGTAAAAATACATATACTCATGTCACAATCCGCCAGATTATACAGTAGTTCCATACTTAACTATTATTATAACGGAGTCTTTTTAAAGCGTTTATTGCACTCTCGATGTCTAATATTAGGTATTGTAATACTAAAGTTTGTGGTAACATTATATTTTGAATAAGTAACTCAAGTCCATGTGTATACTACTTTACTCTGAAGCACTAAACACATTTTTCTACGTGTTACTAAGAAGGCCAAACCGATTTTGTGACAGTTTGTAGACCGCAGTGCCCCCCTTCTACTACACACACTACTTGGGGGGGGAAGGGGGCAACATTCCTTTAGCCCTAGTATTACCAGGGAGGCGGGGCACTTTATGCCCACCTTTTGTCATTTTTTAAACTCTGTCATTTAAATTCTTGACTAAAGGCCTGCAGTTAATAGTTATTGTCAATCACTGTTTCTACTGCTGAGCTGGTATTTGTTTAAAAGTTTTCATTGTTGGTCTTTTTGAGAAACAATGAAACGTCAAGGTTGTCATAAAGACTGCCCAGTCACTATAACATGATTCAGTTAAAAAGGTAAAAACGGAGTAGTTAAACGATGTGAAATATTGCTTTTATAAACATTACAAGATATAATACTCAATTTGTTTTAAAAATTGTTCAGACACTTTGTTACCATTGGTACTCGCAAAGTTCACCTCCTGGTAATCTAAGTAATGGAATAACCCTTGGCAATGCTAGGGTTAAAATATCAGAAACATATATGTCTGACCCTCACCTGAGGGACAATCTCCCCTTGGAAACATGGGTCGAGCTGGCGCACTGATCTACGATCTTCATAGGTCTATTGTGGCTGCCACTCCCCAGGAGGAGGGGATGAAGTGACGGAGGCCACAGAAGCGCGGAAGTCCTTAACTATTCCAGCCTCGAAGATCCATCCTACTGCTGGAGCTGCCTAGAGAGGGCGATGAACGACCTGTGGACCAAGAAGCCTTGCAGTATTCACAGGGAGTAATCCTTTGATCAAGCATCCGCGCCATCTGGCCGGTATCACCATGTGCCGCGAAATCTAGAAGCACGCCTGAAAGATGAGAAGGAAACGGAATGAAAGAGAAAGAATGGAAAGTAAATCGTGGTAGATGAGAAACCGCCCTAGGGAAAACCACGAAAAACACAAGTTCAGAGTAAACAGTCGATGGAAATTGAATCCTGAATCTCCGAAATGCGAAACTCACGCACCTCATTCGGTTAGGCACAGACCAACTCCCATCCTCTCATCTATCGATATAAGTATTGGTTACAACAAACCAGAATATGTGACGCGGAGCAAAGGAAATCATAAACAAAAAATCATGTTTAATGATGAGAATCGTCAGCGACACTTGGATAATGCCCTTGAATAACATAACAAGCATGGCGATATGACAGCTAAGCATAGATACTCCTCACTAAATCAAAACTTAATTGGGAAATCGCGTTTTTATCATAAAAATTCATTTGTCATCCACATACAGCTGTCCAGTCTTGTGTATCATCCTTTTCTGCAATGTGATTGACATCGATAAGGGCACATTGTGTGGTTCCAGCACCACATCAACAATAACGTAATAAAGAGCATTTCATATGTGACAGTAGCTTCAATGCTTATCAACATATCAAGCGCATGTCCTTGTATCTACAGTAAATAGAGGGGCATACTTGCAACTGTAATTGTATTACCGTGAAACCAAAGTTTACAAACAGAATATAATTCTATATTTCTCTCACGTTAATTTACCTCATTAGTGTGACTATATAGGATAAGGGTTATCAACCCAGAGCATGAACGTGATAGTATACTTTGACTTCGCCAATTTTCCAAGCTGTTACTTCATTCATTTTTTTGGTTTCAGTCAATAAGCTAATTCAACTGTCGTTGGAAGTACACTTAGCTCACCCTGTCACTTAAATGATAAAATCTCATCAGTTTTTTCACGAATGAAGGCTGTCATTGTTTGAAATTTGAAATTTTTATGCACATGATTGTTTGATTTCAATCAAGTCACGTATGAGTGGAATATTCAGTGTAATTACTCTTCCTGTTTAAGATCGCTGTGTGCTTCATTGTCTATTTCTGCTAAGTGATTGGTATTTCTGTAATTTGTAAATTACGCATAGTATGCTTGTTACTGTGCCGAGTGGAATGGCCTAGGCCAGTGATGTCAAACGGTGCCCTTGAGGACCTGCGCGCGCTTTGGAGCGTAGCAGGCCCACGCTGCCCGTAACAGCAGCTTCTGCTTGGGACTGTTAATTCGGGCTGTACAGCTGCATATCATGGAAAAAACCGAAGCCAGCTCCACATTTGTGGTCCCTTAACATAAGCACAGAAATTAATAAGTATTATGACACAATGGATGCACTCTTAGAGGAGTTTGCTGGAAGATTTTCAGATTTGGAAGCTGTCAAATCTAAACTGGATCTCTTTTTCTTGCCTTATTCTATTGATCCTGAGAAAGCTCCAGCTGAACTTCAACTAGAAGTTATTGATTTATACAGCCAGTCTGATCTAACAAAGGAGATATAGCGATAATGTCAGTTTTTACCAAGGACTTGATCCACAAACAAATTCTGATGTGTTGCACTCATATGACTTTCTCTACTCTTGTACTAGCCATTCTTACAAACACTTATTCCTTCATCTACTTCATTTTAATTGAGATAAACACCTGCAGAAATTACCTTAAACCTTATTTCCTTGTAGGTGTAAGCGGAATATGCGAATAGAGTAGGCTTTGAGCGATAGTCAAATTTTTTAAAGCTGGCCTCTAAATGAAGGCTTGGAAATTGCGTTCCCTTTGCACGGCTGAGATGTAAAAAGTGAATAACTGCTAAACTCACAAAAATTGCAAGTAATATCTCCAAAATGGTTCAGTCCACAAACAAATTTACTTGGGCATTAGGTAATTGTGTTTTTACGAGAGCTACATTTTTTTATTAAGATTTGGTCTCTCTTACGGTTTACCAGTTATACAAAAGCCACCAAGAGTAAACAGGATTACATGGGCTATAGCCTGAAAATTCAAAATATACATTTAATTTGTCATAAAAATATCAAAGATGTGGTATTTTAATCCAAATTGATCAAAGCTTTCCAAAAATTTTCCACGTAAAGGGTAGTTTAGGGTGGAGGAATTTTCTTCAAAATCTTTGTGTCGCACCCTTGAAATAAATTAAACTTAAATACCAAATTTAGTTTTTGAGTTATGGTGTTCACAGGCGCGCGCACGCGCGCGCACACACACACACACGCACGCACACACACACGCACACGCACACACACACACACACACACACACACACACACACACACACACACACACACACACAGGGCCTACCTAAAAATGCTTTTGTGCTGTTTCAGGGGTCTCAGAACATATATTTCCGGTGAAATCTCGACATCGAAATTTTGGATCGAGTACAATACTTCCCCTACTTACTATATGTGGCAGAGAAATGAAACAATAAATATTTAAGGTCGCGTTGTACTTACCGGCGCTCAGCTGGCGTTCACCAGTCAACATGCGAAGAGACTGGCAACGAGTCAAAGCTTCAAGATTGATTTATTACGTAGGTATTCTTATATATCTTGCATATCTTAATTTCTGCACTGTTATAAAATTGAGTTTTTCTTGCCTTGAAGTAGTAGATTTTCATATGAAATAAAGTAAAAGCTATTATACACCCCAAAAATAACTATAGCTATCATCCATGTCACAACTACGCCTGGCAATGATGTTTCGGTCAAGGGAAAAAAAGAGGGTTGTTTATTTGCCAAATCTTATCGTCTCACTTATCTGCAGCCTTTCACAGGAAAACGTAAACAGCGGAACAACGTCCTTGACCACCATGGGTGGTGCGTAGAATGGTGCAGTGCGACTGGGGGTTTAGTGCTGTTTCTTCTACTTTCTCTTTCTTTCTACAGCTGTCCGTTTAAGATGCCTCAAAAATGTTAACTAGTGTTGTTTTGAAATTAATGGCCGAACGATATGGAATAATTTACATTCCATTTAAAACGGCATATATTGAGGAAAACACGAAATATTATAACAATTACATTAAACTTAAGTCCTTAAAATGTCCAATAAATAACACCACAAACCACACAATAGTAGCTTCATTTTGAATCTTATTTGAGAATTTTGCATTGAATAGTTTCTGAGCTGCGAGTCTCAGAATCACGTAATTTTATCAAATTATGGCAAATTTGACCCTGGAAAAAACTCGCAAATTCCACTTGTTTATCATAGTTACGATTTTGCTAAGGACATTAGCTTAACGCCTGCTTTAGATGACACAAAATGGAACCCTCTGGAGAGAGAGAGAGAGAGAGAGAGAGAGAGAGAGAGAGAGAGAGAGAGAGAGAGAGAAGAGAGATCAAGAAACCTCCGGTGTTTGGCCTCTCGGCATCCTCGGCGCTCGTTGTAATCTACCGCTATCATAGAAAGGCGCGGATGAAACATACCACACAAAACTAATTAACGCTTTAGTGGCCAACTTTATGAAAGAAGATGCTGAAATTTGTCACCATCGTCCACACATACATTTTTGTCACCTCTTTAGGAAACTATCCATCACTCGCCGTAGTTCACGTTGAGAAATACTGGCAATTTCCTAGCTTCTTTTTATTCTTTCAGGGTGTGTTCGTTTGTCTTATACACTTCATGTTTTAAGTTGCCCCAGAGATGGAAATCGCTTATTAGAGCGCTGAGAAACGTTTCTCCACTAATGGTGCACTATACACCAAAATTTTTGTCATGAACAATGTTAGGTTCTGAGTTAAAGGGCTAATGCTTTCTGGATTCAACAATTGACGCCCGTACATACTTGAATACAATTTTGCCCCTTTTTTGGAGAATTAACAGACAGGGAGCGTGATTTTCACTTTTCCAACAATGCCCTACAACAGGTCATAGGCCAATCCTTTAGTGAGAACAATCGAAAGTATGTTTCAGGACAGAAATATTAGTAGAGATTTGTGGTCCCCGACCTAACCCCTGCGATTTCTATCTCTGGAGTAACTTAAAACATAAAATGTACAAGACAAACCAACACATCCTGGAAATTGCCAGCAGCCTATGGCGAGTGATGGATAGTTTCCTAAGGAGGTGGAAAAAATGTATGCGTGGATGATGGTGACAAATTTTAGCATCTCCTTTCATAAAGTTGGTAAGTAAAGCGTTTAAAAGTAGTTTTAGAAATGTTGTATGGTTTCGTACACGCCTTTCTATGAGAGCCGAGGATACCGGTGAGACCAAACACCGCTTTTTGCTCTCCTCCCGGTACAAGGTTTCCTGCTGTCCGAAATGAAATGGGACATCCCATAATCCCTGGGATATATGACGCCCGGATACTTCCCCATGCACTCGTGCAACTGAAGTTTAGAGCACTGAAGGAATAAGAATAAGAGTTAACTATCACCTAGAGGCTTCACAGCTTGATTAGCGGAAGAAGGCTTTTATAGCAGGTGGAAGATCATAGGAGCCGGCGTCAGTTGCTTGAAGTGACAGCTGTTGCACTCTCTTAGCATCCTCGCCCATTCATTATAAGCCAACAACATATTTTGGAAGAATCTCACAATTTGGGTGCTACTTAACGTATGGGTCATTATCTCTGTCAGGGTAATTTGGTCTTAATGGGGGCGTGCTTCAGAAGTGATCCGGCTAGAATTAAAGGCTTTGAGCTTCTATTTACTCAGTTCATCTGCATTGTTCTGTATAATCGTGTTTATAGCATATGCAATTTCCTTGAATAAAAGGAGATTATTCATATTAGGGATGGTATTTCATAGATGATTATAATAAAGCTATTATAAAGCCGTTAGTGTTTTATGAAACCAAATTATTCACACCCCTTGGTAGGTCTTCCCATGCATGAAATAAAAATCTGATGTGTTGCACTCACATGACTTTCTCTGTTCCTGTACCAACTATTCTTACAAATGCGTATTCATCTTTCTTCTTCATAATTATCTCTTGATTGAGATAAGCATTTGCAGAAATTGTCTTATAGATGATTTTCTTGTAAATGCAAGTGGAGTATGGGAATTTTAAATTCCGTTCGCTTTGCACGACCAAGAGATAAAAAGTGAATAACGACATTCCATTTGAGAAAAGTTTTAAGTACCGCAAAACTCACACAAAAGCAAGGAATATCTCCGAAATGGTGCACTCCACAAAAAATGCATTTAGACATAAATTGTGCGTTTTAACGAGATCTACATTTTTGTATAGTAAGATTTGGTCTACCTCTTACGGCTTACCAGTACCATCAAGTGTAAACAGGTCTACATCAGCTATAGCGTGAAAATTTAGAATATACATTTTATTTACCATAAAAATATTTCAAACATGGTATTTTAATAAAAATGTTTAGAGGCACTTTTGGGAAAATCGAAATTTTCGGAAAATTTTCCATGTAAAGGGTAGTTTAGAGTGGAAGAATTTTCTTCAAAATCTTTGTGTCTCATCCTTGAAGGACATTGAACTTAAATGCTAACTTAATTTTTAACTGATATTTTTTTTTTGAGTTATGCTCTTCATAGGCAGACACCTACACACACACACACACACACACACACACACACACACGCACACGCACACGCACACGCACACGCACACGCACACGCACACGCACACGCACACGCACACGCACACGCACACGCACACGCACACGCACACGCACACGCACACGCACACGCACACGCACACGCACACGCACACGCACACGCACACGCACACGCACACGCACACGCACACGCACACGCACACGCACACGCACACGCACACGCACACGCACACGCACACGCACACGCACACGCACACGCACACGCACACGCACACGCACACGCACACGCACACGCACACGCACACGCACACGCACACGCACACGCACACGCACACGCACACGCACACGCACACGCACACGCACACGCACACGCACACGCACACGCACACGCACACGCACACGCACACGCACACGCACACGCACACGCACACGCACACGCACACGCACACGCACACGCACACGCACACGCGCACGCGCACGCGCGCGCGCGCGGACCTTTGTCTAAAACCGCTTTTTTGATTCAGGGGACCTCAAAACGTATATTTCCAGTGAAATCTCCACATTGAAATTTTGGGTAGAGAAAGTATACGTAATAGAGGAAGTAAAAATGCGCTGTTATGTAAGTTGCTCTACTACCTCTTCTACAAACCTTTCCTAGCAATCTTGTTGTTATTCATCTGAACGCATTAATTGTGGAATATCAAAAACATGAGCGTAGCCAGGCGTTTTTCAGGAGAGGGCCGCATGTTGGAAGTTTGCAATCAAACAATATTAAGCTATTATTCTTGAGACGGTGATTATACCGTACCCGAGATAAATATAAATTAACGCTATAACACATGATAAGTTCCAGCATTCTTTTATTTTAGAACCACTCACAGGGCAAGTGTTAGGATTAATATAAATTATTGTGTAAACGTGTACATGTAACTAATCATAAATGTTAGTGTGTATATTTAAAATAATAAGAAATAACGCAGGTAGAATGCAGTTTATGGGTAAAAGTTGAAAGATTTCGCTTCAGAGACACTACATGAAGTCTTTGACCCGAATTAGTTCTGCTTGAAAGAGCGACAAACTGACGTCAGCCAAATTGTAAGCTCCATTGTTAGGCAGGATTATTCCTTTGTCAAGTAAAAGTCGTAAAACTGTCTATCAAGTTTGTTCGAAATGCTACCGCAAGGGGGCAGAACATAGCATTTCAGCGGCAAAGTCTCGTCTTGTCCAACGACATGGGCCAATCAGAAAATTTAGAACTACACACATTTGAAATAATCAGCAGAACCCGCTCCAATGAGAGTGAAACTCAAAAATGTTATGTGGAGGGGAACCGAATGTGTCTTTCGTATTGCCGTATGGAACGTGGAGTCGTCAACCAACACACGAACCGGAGAGTCGAAGAGTAACACACGAGCAGAGAAGTCGCAAACTACTACACGAACGGAACAGTCGTCAAATATTACACCGAGACATTACTTAGAACACGCGCGAATTAAGTAAGTACACTAGAAATTGATGGGCTAAATTCACATCAAGAATTATTATTTGGCAACATTGCGTAGAACAGGAAAATTTTACTTCAAGAAATTATTTTGGCTCATCATAGAGTAGGCTAAATTAACATCAAGATCATTTCGGCTCTCATCCTAGTGATTTAAACTTTTGGCTCATGCGCGGCGACTCATACATAAATTAAAATCTCGGTAAAGCTATAAACTGCAATCTTCGTCAATTTATGTGTGTGTTGTAATTGTAATACTTTAAATTCCTTTGTGCCTCGTATACAATAAAGTAACATAATTACTTCCTACTCAAACTTGTTCTAATTAGTAGCTTGAAAACCATTTGTAAGTGATTCCACGCCCTTTCTAGCAGTCTCTGGCCAGGCAAAGCTACTGAACAAGTAATAACGACTTAGCAATTGAACGAGAAGAAGAGGATTTTACATGCTAAGTTAACTATAAGTGTCAGGAGGATTGAGTGGCGCCTCTTCAAACAAATTTTTCTCAATCTCTCCAATAATACTGCAATAAGTTGCAGTGGCACTTCCGTAATTAATAAGTATAAAAATTACTTATTTAATTACAATCATCCCGTTTTTTATAGGTGGCTTTCAATTGTTGAGGCAAAAACCCAACCATTAGCCAAAGTAAAGAAAGAACGCTGAATTCTGTTGCCGGAAACTAAAAGATATGTTATAGTATTTGTTGCGGATAAGCATACTTAACTGTGCTAAATAAAAGCTGTTCTTTGCATCAAAAGTAAAGGAACAGTCTAATAGTAATTGCGCATTAAATGGATTAATTTCCAAGGGGAGCCGCGGCCCCACCTTGCCCCCCTTCGCCACGCCCATGGTCAAGAACCAGCTTAAATCTTACAAGCAGTGGAAAGGATGTATTAGAATTGCTACCAAAAGGCCAAGGAAAGGGTACGAAACAGTATATAATATTTCTTCAATGGTGTGTCGTAAGAAACGTACAACGAACTAATTATAGTGAAATTATGAGGTAGTAAGCTAATATTAAACATCGTTTAACTATTCGTGTTTTACCTTTTTACATGACTCACATTATTCCGAAGGGGTAGCACTTTATGACCTTCACATTTCATTGTTTCTCAAAAAGAGCTTTGAAATAGCTATGTAGTTCAGTGGTTCAGTGATTGACAATGTCTATTAACTACAGGTCTTTAATAAAAAATCGAATGTGCTGCTCTTATTCCTCAATCTTCTTCGTGTTAGTTGAGATAAACATTTGCAGAAATTATCTTATTGCTTTGTTTCTTGTAGAGACAAGGGGAACACGGGAATACAGTAGGCTTTGAGCGATAGTCTAAACTTTTAAAGCTGGTCGCTCTACGAAGGCTGTGAAATTCCGATCTCTTTGCACGGCTAAGATGTTTAAAAAAAAAAAAAAAAAAAAAAGTAACAACCTTCCATTTGAGAAAACTGTAACAATTGCAAACCGCACACAAATAACAAGGAAATGGTTGACTCTAGAAAAAATATATTTCGACTTGAATTGTGTATTTTAACGAGCTCTGCATTTTTGTATAGGTTTCGTCTATCATTTGCGGTTTACCAGTTATGCAAAAGTCAGCAAAATTAATAGCCAGAAAATCCGAAATACACATTTCATTTGCCTTAAAAAATATCTTAAACATATGGGCATTTTAATCAAAATCATTATAGCCGTTTTTGAGAACATCAAAATTTCGAAACAATGTTCAGTCTGAAGGACAGTTTAGTGTAGAGGAATTTTCCTCAAAAGCTTCGTTTTGCATCCTTGAAAGGTATTAAACTTAAATACTAACATAATTTTTAACCGACTTTTCGTTTTTGAGTTGTTTACAGACAGGCGCGCGCGCGCGCGCACGCACACACACACACACACACACACACACACACACACACACACACACACACACACACACACACACACAGACACACACATACACACACACATACACAGACAGACCTTTTTTAAAAAATACTATTTTTATTCAGCGGGCCTCAAAACATAATTTCCTGTGAAACCTCGACACTGAATTTTTGGGTGGAATACAATGCTTTCCGTACTTACTATACGTAGTAGAGAAAGCAAAAATTAAAAGACAGAATTTAAAAAAATTACAGAAATTGGGCATAAAGTAAACCCCCCCCCCCCCTCCACTTGGTAATGCTAGGGCTAAGCTCCGGCTGTTAAACATTGGCCTCAGACTTTGTGTAAGTGATAACAGTCATTCTTATACACTGTGCAACTTGTTAACATACAGTTTTCATAACGCTGTCTATGTTTAGTTTGTACATATTTGTATTTCTGTTATAGTTCTATTAGGAATTACTGCAATTTAAAGCAGTTAGCATCATATCAGTAGTTTATATGGAATTGAGGTTTATTTCCCAATAAACTGTAAAATTCCAATTACCATTATTTACTTACACTAGAACGCGTTATTTCGTTTGCGTAACTCGTGCTCTTTTTTTACAAAATGCTGCTCAGTTTGAATTGTATATTCATATTTACAGTTCTGAAACATATTCAGAATTTGTTAATTCCCTACCTGGAAGTAAACTAGTTTAAATGGAATTCAGTCACTGGAAAACTTAATTGAACCGTAAATCACTGAAACGTGTGTAAATATTTTATATGCATGCATGTTGCTGTGAAACAGTTCTCTCGAACAACAATTTTCAACTATTATAGGTTGCATAGTAACTATGGTATTATAAAGAATATTTCAAAATTACAAGTGCGCACCGCAAAGATCCATGGCATAAAACTAAATCAGAAGTCCTATAGCAGACGCAAAAATTAATGGCGGCTGACAGCTGACCATTATTATCCTCTTTCATGTTGTGCAAATAAACTTTGTGGGTGGAAATGATATTTATATCACTGACTTTATAGCGCGATTTCACAGGCTTTTTAACTACACAACACCGTAAGGCGTGTCAAGCCTATGATTAGATGTTGTATGGAGTCACCCGCCATTAAATTTTGTGTCAGCCATAATAAACATAACTACAGGAACCAGCAATATGGTTTAATGCGCTGATGTCAAACGGTGCGCTTGAGCACCAGCGAGCGCTTTAGAGCTTAACAAGCCCACGCTGCCCGTAACAGCAGCACCTGCTTGCTGCTTGGGACAGTGTTAATCCGAGCTGTACATACAATGTGCATACCATGGAAAAAGTGAAGTCACTTCCACATTTTCAGTCTCTTAACATAAGCACAGGAGTTAATAAGTATTGTAACATATTGGATGCACTCTTAGAAGAGTTTGTTGAAAGATTTTCATATTTGGAAACTCTCAAATCTAAATTTAATCTGTTTTACTTGCCCTATTCTATTAATCGCAAAAGTGCACAAACATTACCCAGAATTTAGTAAACTTGCTGCATAAATTATGTGTATGTTTGGCTGTATATTCAACCGTGAACAGTTTCTTCTTTAACGAACTTGATGAAGTGACGTCTGAGAGCAAAATTGTCTGACGATAACCTTACGTCTGCCTTGAGATTTACTTCTGTAGCTAATGTTTCCCCAAATATTTAGATGGTGGAAAGGCATAAACTGGGCATAATAAATGCGGTTCAAAGTGTGACCACAAGTAGAGGTTTTAACTTGGAGCTATCTTTATGTTATGATACAGGAGTAGTTTTATTTCCTTTCGAATTGTAAAATTAAAAGATATTATAAATATTCCTTATATTTTGTGGTTTTAATGTGTCGTTTTTGGAATATTAATTCGTCTTTTAATAATTACGTTATTATTGACATTCATTTTAAAATCTTATGATCACAAAATCCATGTAAGTAAATACTTTTAAGCCAAACAGAGAGAAACACAATAATAAAAAGAGTTGACTTGATTTGCTCCCTGCTGTTTTGCTTAACGCCGCCGCTACCTGCGTGTTTACCACAGATTGTCTCGGAGCGCCTCATACCCACGAGTACTGCCAAGGTCATGAAATGGCGCTTGGGTTGACATTGCTGGTTAAATGTAGTCGTGAGGTTCCGAGAATATTAATTATTGAAAATGTCGCATCAGCATTGCGTCATCTGGATTAGTGACGTTCCATTGCTCAGATATTTCTCCATAGTCCTGAACTCAGGCTTACACATTTTATTCTTTTTTTTTTTTTTTTTTTTTCCTTCTGTCCAAATTGTTTAGCACATTAACAACGGACACCTGCGAGAGACGTTGGGCATAATTATGCTCAAATGAGCCCAAAGTTTACTGTTTGAGTGAGATAGCTCCACGTTAACCTGCAAGGCTCGCATTCGGCAGCTCCTATGTTCGCTTCCCGACGATCGCACACTCCGGCCATGGATTTTTCGGCGTTTACCTGGGTCGGTAGGCGAATTCTAGGGCGACTTCCCTTCCCCAAGGTTGAAGGACCAGTTCGTCGTGTTGAGGCTCGGTGGTGATGGTGCGCAAGGCGGTTAAACTGCTGCTAGAGGTTTGCATGTAAGCTTCGATGGTTGGAATCGCTGGGGCACCTTCCACGCTCTCCTGATATCTATTCACAAATAATTTGTAACAATACGAAAGCAATCTTTAAAAGTAAATAAAACAAGGGAAACCTTATGGATTTACAAAATACCTGTGATACAACATAATATTAAACCCCCACTCATTTAGATAGTCAGAGAGCCAATGAAGTTGTTAAATAATGCTAACAAATGTAAGTTTTCTGAACTTGATGCAAGTACCTTTTTAGTCTTGTTTCCTAAAATGTGTAGTTAATACCAAAACGAAGGCACAAAATGTTGCAAATGTAGCCGAGATATACCCCCATTT
Source organism: Tenodera sinensis (assembly GCA_030765045.1). Taxonomy (NCBI): domain Eukaryota; kingdom Metazoa; phylum Arthropoda; class Insecta; order Mantodea; family Mantidae; genus Tenodera; species Tenodera sinensis. Next base: position 45,767,357 of record CM060964.1, on the reverse strand, counting down.
CTACGTTTACGACCTAGTTAAATATGTCGTCCTCTCAAATATCTATTGTGGCTCAAAGGACCTCAAAGTAAACATTCCTGTAAATTATCTGTGTTGCATTTTTGGTTTAATACACTACAGGCCCATCAAAAGTTTAAGGCCAGCTTGGTATATGAAATTGTTTTAATTTAAAAACAATAATGTACCATTACTTTTGCAATAGAAAATCACTCTTAATACATATAAGGGACTGTTTTTAACACCACTGAAAGTTTCATCCAGGCCTCTTAGACTCTTAGGCAGTTTCACTTACTTTTGCTTAATACATGTAATCTTCTTCAGAAAGGTCAAATCATGTTATAAAGAATATTTTAAAAATTACATACAGAAACTGAGCTTTGTTTCTCTAATAATCAATAGGATCTGCTTCATATTTCAAACACTTTCGAATACGTTTTTGCATACTCAGGTCCAAGGGGCGTAATTTCATTCCAAACTTCAGAGATCTACTCACGCAGCTCCTGGACGTTTCTTGGTTGGCGGCAGCTACCCGGAGGCCGATGACGTTCCATAAGTTTTGTATAGGATTATGATTAGGACTTCTAGTTGGCCATGGTAAGGATGGAATTCCTTTTCCAGTGAACCAATCCATTGTTGCCCTTGATTTGCAGCATTGTACATTGTCTTGCTGGAAAACGAAGCAGCCATGGAGGAGCTTCTGCACGGATGGTAGCGTGTTGTCCTTCAGGGTTTCAATATGTTCTTGTGAGTCTGTTGAACTTAATATTGCTGTATCTTCAGCAGATATGCATCACCAGATCATATTTCCGCTTTATTTCTGGAAGCGAACTCTTGCGGCTCTACGACAGTCTAAGAATGAGCTGGTCTTCATGCACTGAAGAAGTCCTGGATCGACCGCTGCATGGTTCATCAGTTACTGCACCTTCTTCTTTCAATTCTATTATTGTATTTGTCACACATGTTTTGCTGACACCGAATTCTGATGCAATTTCTCTGAGTTTTATTGCACCTCTAAATCCAATAATCTGTCACTTTAATGCTTCTTACACACGTTTTTTCCTCATTGTTACTTTGTCACAAAAACTTACTGGTTTCCCAAATAAGATTACAGAAATGGATTTATCTCAATATATGCAGCAGGAAACAAACATCTTATGCCCTAATCTACTGAGTTAAAGCTGGACTACCTATTGGTGCTTATTTGGCCTCAATAACTTGGTCAGAGATGAACATAACCGCTTGTAAACATCTGTCATTGTTTGATCAATTATTTGCTATTTTGAAAAACACATTGACAAAGTTGTAAAATGATTTGGATATTCTTAAACCTTTACTTTACTGTGTCAATACGTTCATTGGCTTTATATAGACCTGAAAAAGGATTTCTATAGTGTCTAGAAATTAATCTCCACTATGAAGTGTTGAACTTCTTCAATGACAAATTTTCAGTTAAACAGTCGTAATTCAGAAACTAAATTATCTCAGCACAACGTACTTTAGATAAATGGATGCCATAAAGACCACCCTATTTATTAAAACATCACAGTCATGTTTGCAACAAAATTAAAAAGCCAGTGATGTTTTAAGTGAAATAAGCTAGTGGTGTTGAACTTCTGCTAGGCACTGTACTTCTCCTGTCTACTTGGTTAGATGGCGAAGGAAATAGAAATAGAATAGCTTTTAACATTTTCGTAAAGGTCAATAAGAGTAATACCACACAGTGACCCAAAGCTTTGAGAGAACCGTATTATATGAACTGTAAACATCACGCCAAAAATAGTCCATCTGAACCACAAAATGTCAGCGTATCTTAGGCAATGTTGGTGTTATAATGTTTAACGCGGTATTAAAAACCAACTGGACTTCATTTTGCAGGCATATTATCTACCGTTTTGATCCATTATTATGAATTATTAGGTTTAACTATATCACGCGATAGCACCAGCATAATAAATAGCGGTATTCTTCTCTGTCGGCGAATCTGCATACTGTATTCCCTGCATTTATTTGTCGGCATCTTTCCCCCACACATCATTCATTTATCATATCTGAAGCTTATCTCATGACGATGATAGAAACTGGCGCTTCCACACACACAAAAATAACAGTTAATTTTTGAGCTAATAAAACCTGTTTAAGGCTCCTTGCCCACGTAAGGAGTCGATGATGATGATGATGATGATGATGATGATGATGATGATGATGATGATGATGATGATGATGATGATGATGATGATGATGATGATGATTTGGAGGAGAACAGTCACAATCACTACAGAATCAGTAATAATATGAATATAAATACACTTTAAATCCAAATGTGTTGCATTCACATGACCTTATCTACTCTTGTACTAACTATTCTTACAAAATGTTATTTTTCTATCTTCAAATTATCAATACCAATTTTCTTCTAGATGCAAGGGGAGTACAATCGATTTTGAGCAATAGTCAACTTTTTAAAGCTCGTCGTAATATGAAGGCTCTGAAATCCCGTTCTCTTTGCATAGTCAAAGGATAAAAAAGTGAATGACGACCTTCTATTTGAGAAAAGTTTAAAGTATTGCAAAACTAACACAAATGACAAGGAATCCAAAACGCATTTTTAGGAAAAGACGTGTGAGACTGTGCGTGTGCGTGTGCGTGTGTGTGTGTGTGTGTGTGTGTGTGTGTGTGTGTGTGTGTGTGTGTGTGTGTGTGTGTGTGTGTGTGTGCGCTGGCGTGCGCTCGCGCTCCTGTGAATAAACGACAAGTGAGTTAAAAGTCAAATTTGGTATTTATGTTTAATATCCTTCAAAAATGCTACACGGAGATTTTGGAGAAAATTCCTCCATCCTTAACTACCCATTACATGGAAAATTTTTTCCAACATTTTGGTTTTCTCCAAAACGGCTCTAACGATTTTGTTTAAAGCGCCATATGTTTAAGATATCTTTATGGCAAATAAAATATATATTTTCAATTTTCTGGCTATAGCCCACGTACTCCTGTATACTCTTGATGACTTTTGCATAGCTGGTAAACCGTAAGGGATAGACCAAATCTTACTGTAAAAAATGTAGACCTGTTTAAAACCCACAATTTAGGTGCGTATAATTCTGTTTGTGTAGTGAACGATTTCGGAGATATCCCTGTTATTTGTGTGCGTTTTGCAATCCTTACACTTTTCTCAAATGGCAGGGCGTTTTCCTTTTTATCTTTTGGCAGTGCAAAGAGAACGGAATTTCAAAGCCTCCATATAGCGACTTGACTATCGCTCAAAGTCTACTGTGTACCCATGTCCCCCTTTCACTTACACGTAAATAAGCAACAAGATAATTTCTGCAAGTGCTTGAACTAACGTGAAGAAGATAGAGGAATAACAGTTTGTAAGAATACTTTGTACAAGGGTAGAGAAAGTCTTGGTAGTGTAACACATCAGACTTTTTGTAAATGAGTGTCTCATATGTTCTGGTATAGAGAAATGTTTAAACTACCTGCAACATATAATTATGTTAGAGAAATCTCGATGAATATTTCAGTTGAATAGCAGAAATTAATGATTTCAGTTTCGGGTTTCCTTAAGAAAAGTAAGTAATTGTAACAATAAACCCCTGACAACACATGCATCAGTATACCATAGGTAGAGACACAAGGACACTCCCCTAATGTTTAGGTAGCGTGTTGAGCCCAGGCTGACCTGAACATCAATCCACTTACTTCGTTCACCATCCCCACAATTGTGAGTGGTTGAAAGGTTTTTAAAAAGCTTTAAAACATTAGATAAGCAAGTTGGTGTATATCATATTAACCCACAATCTGTCTTCAGGTCATTTGGCTGTTACGCCTTTGTTATCAGTAGCCTTTTTCTGTAAAACCCAGGGTTGGAGCACCAATTTTAAGTGTGGAACCACAGTTTTATCGTTCTCAGCCACGCTTTAGATGTCATGTCCTTAAATAGATGCGTTCATATTTTGAACACATGGTTTCTGAATGCCAAAACCTTGTTAATAGTTCTAATTGCCTGCATTGATAACCAAAAGGTTCAACTATAGTCATAGGCCTAATGCATCAAAATGGAATGCTCGCGACCAGACCTAGGCATTTGCTAACATTTGCTTATTCTGTTGCGTTTAGTATCGTACTATTTCTAATGCCTGTATTCTAAGTACTTTTCATACTCAATACCTATATTCATTGTGTGTGCCTTTTCGTACCTCAAGCCACTAATATGTTTTTCATGTTATATCAGAACCTTATGCAGGTTTTTGCCCAACATAGTTCATTTTGTTTATTATAGATGGTTATTTCTTATTATTTGTTAATTTGATGTTAACAGTAGTTGATACGTCCGAGAAAGTTGTAACATTGACATTCCTTTCCCAAACTCAGCAATCATGCACTAATAATATAGTGCAGTGATGTCAAACGGTGCACCTGAGCGCAAGCGCGCGCTTTGGATCTTAGCAGGTCCACGCCGCCCGTAACGGCAGGAGCTGCTTGCTGCTTGGGACAGTTTTAATACGGGCTGTGCAGTTTGCTTGCCATAGAAAGAGCGAAGCTACTTCCACATTTGCAGTCTCTTAACATAAACGCAGAAATTAATAAATATTAGGACATATTAGGTACACCCTTATAGGAGTTTGTTGAAGCGTTTGCAGAATTGGAAGCTCTCTAATCTAAACTGGATCTCTTTTCCTTGCCATATTCTGTTGATGTCGAGAGTGTTCCAGTTCAACTCAAATAAAACTCATTGATTTGTAGTGTGATTCTGATCTAAAAGAGGCGTACTGCAATAGTAATATTACCAGTTTTTTTATCAAGCGCTTGATCCACAAACATACCCAGATTTTCGTAAATTTGCCACAGAAGCTATGTATATGTTTGGCAGTACATACATCTGCAAACATTTTTTTCTTTAATGAGCTTAACGAAATGCCATCTAAGAGCAAAATTGTCTGATGATAACTTTACTTCTTGAGCCTTGAGACTTACTTTTTTTACTAATGTTTCACCAAATAATTATGATTTTGAGGGAAAAGCATAAATTGGGTATACTGTTCAAAGTATTACCAAAAGCAGAGGTTTTAATGAGGAGCTATTTTTATATTATGTTACAGAAGTAGCTTGTTCCCTTTTGAATAATGCAAAGTTAAAAGTTACATAAATATTCCTTCTTTTGTGGTTTTAATTTATTTTTAATAATAATTTATTTTTGAATACTTACGTTATTATTGTAATTCATATTAAATCCTTGTGATCACAAAATCTTTATAAATAAATGCTTTTAACAAAAATAAAACAACAATAATAATAATAATAACAGCAATAACAATAACAACAATAACAATAACAATAATAACAATAACAATAACAACAACAATAATAATAACAATAATAACAATAACAAATAATAATAATAAGAATAGCAATAACAACAACAATAACAACAACAGCAACAGCAACAACAGCAGCGGCAGCGGCGGCAGCGGCGGCGGCGGCGGCGGCGGCAGCGTCGGCGGCAGCGTCGGCGGCAGCGGCAGTGGCAGCGGCAGCGGCAGCCGCACCGACAGCGGCAGCGGCAGCGACAGCGACAGCGACAGCGACAGCGACAGCGACAGCACAAGCGACAGCGACAGCGACAGCGACAGCGACAGCGACAGCAACAGCACAAGCGACAGCGACAGCAATAATAATAATGAGGATGAGGATAACAATAATAACAACAACAGTAAAACGAGTTAACTTCATTTCTCCTACGAACTTTGTACACCTATGTTTTGGTATGTCTTGTTTAGACATAGTTATGCATGAAGAATAATACTCCTCTGATACAGCTCGTTAAAAATTTAAGTGCTTTGTGTCTTCTATGTTCTAGGTAAATAGTAGAGAACTTAAAGGATTCAGAAGAATGCTGTAGTTTATTTTTACAGATGCATTCCTTAATTGTGGGAAAGCAAATATGTTACTACCGTGTTTGTTATAATTCGATAAACGAACCGTTGTAAATAACAAATAACCTAGAAGTTCTAAACATCCTAATGATTAGGCAGTTAAACATCAAAGGAAAATGCACTTTAAAGCCTATAAATTCAGACCCTTTACATAGCACATGCATCCGAACAGAATTCAGTTCTTTTGATTGAAAAGCTTCACTTTGAAATAGAAGTGTACACACAGCTCAAAAAAAATCTTCGTCGTGTATCGCTTCCCGGGATCTTTTGAGGCGTGTTGTTTACCTTACCTATTGCAGAGCGTGGTGGCTTGAAAACACAGCAATAAGGTGGAAAAGAGGGGAGGTTGATGCCTTTGCTTATTCTGAAAACGATCCAGTGACAAACACACACACACAGACACACACACAAAAGTCAGCTATGTATGCTGGCGAGGAAACCTTGTATTATACAGCTGCTTAAAACCGCCTATACCTAATTGAAACACCAAAATTAAGTAGAACTATAGGAATATAGTACAGGTGGAAGGGAAATCGTTACATTAAGCCAGTGATAGATCTCGGTATTTGGAACACGTTTTGTATCTTACATTTTTGTCTCGGACCATTTCCTACAGAGATATTTTAGTTTTGTCGAAAACAAGCTGGCAAAGCTGCAGATTGTGTGGGTGTCACTTTCACTAGTTCAGTACATAAACAACCTCCACAGTGTGGTGTCTCGTGAACGTAAACAACTATAATGCCCTGTCGTTCCATATTTACAGTGCGAGTGTAGGCCAATCAGAAGCGTTAGCTTCCCAAACATTACACTACTCTGCAACTACCAGTTTACATCCAGAAACCGGTTCAATTCCCTAACCAACCTCAACGCAACGTTGTTGAGTTACTTCACGTCTGAAAAAGCTAGTTTTCCTTCAGTTCTCTTAAGTAATTAATTATTTCGTAACCATGTGACGTCTCATAATTACTACCGAAGCTATGTCAGAAATAAGTTCCTCTAGGCATCTTACAAGTAACAAGTTGTTATCTTCGTTCATCCTTGTGTAATTACGCATTCAATTTGGAACAAAAACCATTTGTTTTTTCGAAATCGGTTGGTCATAGTACATAATGCCGTTAGTCAATTTTGTTTGTAATGTTTCTATGAAGCACATATTACAAGGAATGTAATGACTTCCCTTCCACCCTGTATATTATATAATATG